>JAYMTK010000351.1:0-23739 GCA_036897405.1 Pelargonium myrrhifolium
TAGTTAGATAGAGAAGTTAGGAGTAATAGTAAGTAGAGAAGTGAAGAAAGGCAGTGAAAAGCTCATTCACATTTACAACCCTAGAGGGCCTTGAAAAACCCGTGTTTATTTAGGTATAACTTTACTCACCCGTAAAATTTCGGCACTCCTAAAAATTGTTCTGTTAAATTCTTTGCTAAAGGGAATACCCATTTAAGGATATTTAAGAGAAGCCGTTTATTTTCTTATTCACGAGCGCTCATAGAGGGGTTGGTTTTCCCTTGTAGCGATACCTGTTTCTCTTACCTTAAAGGGAAGTTGTTCGGATAAGTCTTGACATAGCCAGTATTAAGGGGTAGCAAAATACAAGATCAAAGATCTTTAGGATCTTTCAGAAGTAACTAAGCCGTAAACATTGTGTTATGGACTTCTTCTAGGTTTTTGTGTAAAAATGGAAAGTTAAACTTTAATTGGGAAAAAACTACGCGGGCATGCTAATAGGCAGCGTATACTTAGTACTTAGACAAGTTTTAGTAAGGGGTCTCGAGGGCACCTTTTTCTTAGATTTGTCTTTTATTTTGGGGTTTATTGGCAGTAGCTTCAAAGATTAAAATTAAGCTGGATAAACTTTTTTTGGTCTTTTTAGCTATAGTGAATAGGTTACCTAGCTTCTTTAAAAAAGCATTGCCCAGATGTATTTACTTCTTTTCCCGAACTATATAGGAACTTAAGGCCGAAAAGAAAACTTTTTATAAACCCTAGCTTTCGAAACGGAGCTTCCCACACAAACTGGTATCTCTTAGAGTTTTATTGACAGTAGTGAACCCCTGGGAATTAAAGATAAACTTATGTATTTATGACCAAAGACCAGTAAAAAACGGTACATGAGATATCGAAAGGCAATTCTAAGGCCTTGTTTGCGGCTTATCTCGACGGTTAGTAAAGACTTGTGTATGATTCTACATTTTTAAGATTTGGAGTAGTTTTTAAATTTCGGGGGTACTGGATTAATATATCCCTCTAGTTAGACTGCTGCATATAAAAACTCCGAAGCGGATGACTTTTAATGAAATAGAGTCCTTATTACTGCTAAATCCCTCCAGGAAAATTCTATATTATTCTGAAATTAAGGCTTGTATTTGGATATAAATATAATAAGAGTGGGTCCTTTATTTAGTAATATACCAGGTATAAAAATGAAACCTATTGCATATTTCTTAATAAGGTGGGGTGAAAGTAAAGGAGGCCCTACTTCGAAACAAGGCCTGTTCTAGCGAGTATCCCAAAATGTAGATTCGCTTTGAAATACTTTTTATTTAAGAAGTAAAACAGAGGGTTAGCATTTAATAGAGCAAAGATTCACCAACACAAGTAACTAGTTCAAGTCTTCTGCGATAGCTCAGTACATAGTAAATAAAGTTAAAGGACTTTAATTAGTAAACAACTATCTTAATGAATTACATTGTTAAAGAAATCCGAAGTTAATTTACATAAGTTGGGGCACCGGCACCCCCTTAGAACCCTTATAAAGAGAATATTTATGACCTAAATATTGCATAGATAAGAAACTCCTTTTTTCGGGTCCTCTTCAAATACTTTTTGTTCTAGTGCTTGACTAACCCGCTAAAAGACCTGGGTTTTCTTGACTTGAAACTTCCGAGAGGGCTCTTTAATTTTATAGTAATATAAAATAAGAACAAAACCTTAATTTTGGATTTTCTAACCTTTCTAAGTCTAAGAGTTCATCAGATAAATAAGGCTACAACCATATTTATCTTTTTATTTATTCCATTGGCACTAAGCCAGTGAAGACATCTTTTAGAATATCCAATAAAAGCCAGGTTTCAATCAGTTACATACTTTTGTCAGGTCAAAAACTCCACTTACTGGAAAGGAAAACTTCCTCCTCAAGCAGAGCCCTGTAGTTAAGTAAATAAAGTCCCTTTGTTTCCAGGTATCTTAATAACTCTTAAAAGAATTCTTTTTAGTTTTGACACCCCGAAATTTTCTAAACTTGCTCGCTTATCAAATAAAATCGCATCCACTTTCAAAAACTTTAACTAAAACAGCAAAGAGATAGGTAATAATAGAGGATTACGCCTTAGCAAAGAAATTGGCCTAGACACGCGTGTAGAGCAAGGGGCCAAAAAACCTTAGGTCAGTGGAAAAGTCCACTTATACTTATTTATAAGCACAGTGGATTAATTAAAGTATCTCATATAACAGCTTTACCTCACCGAGCAAACCCTCGTAAATTTTCTAACACCAACCCCTACTTAAAGTATTCTATTTTTAAGAGAGGACTTATTCACCAGGCCCTCTCTAGTTATTCCTGAAGGTGAAATTAAAACTTTAAGTAGTCATAAAGGGTCCCTCTGTTTCAACTTAAAATTTAAGGAATTAAAGAAGTTCTCTGACAATCGTATCCATTAGCATAGTACGATTCGAACCAACTAAGTTCTGGTTTGTTTGATCTAAAAGAAAATAAGGAGTAATATCTGTACTTTTATACGAAAAGACGACTACTATAACGACGACTTATTCTATATAAGCATAAACAATTCCTTTGCCAAGGTCAAGTTTCACCTCCCAGCCCTAGCATAGAATAGTCTTTTCCTGCACAAACAAATATAATAGAGTCTTGGCAAGGTCATGGTAATGTATTTCTGACCTAACAACTACCTCAATTCAGAAAAAAAGGATTCTATAGGTTACAAATTTTATCCTTATATCAAAAGATCCTTGTTGGAATAGGTAGTATTTTAAGAAGTCTTATCCACATGAGGTCCTACTCGGGTCCTCTTTTCGATCAAAGAGATTTTTATTGAATTTTGAGTTAATCATTTCCTATTTCTAGTAAAAGTTTAGGGTTATGTATTAGTGGATACTCTATTTAAGGTTTAAGGGGAGTCTTTTTACACTAATTATATAAGATAAGGGCTCTTGATATATTGGGGTTGAGATAGAAAGGATAGCCTTTTTAAGTAAGAAGTTCCAAAGGCGCTAGGTCTAAGTGATCAGAGTCCTGAGCTGCTCAGTAATACAGACACCCAGGTAAATAGGTAGAGGTTTCTAAATAGAGTCTTCTTAGGATATAGTAGAACAGTTTTTAGATTCGTTGAGTAAGTACTGAAACTTGGAAAGTACAGTAATCCGGTGGGCTATAACCCGCTTTAGTCTACTTTATGTATGCTTCTACTTTTTATAGAATTACTTGGGTTCCTTCTCTTTTTTAGCTTTCTGTACCAACTTAATTATGGAATTGAGGAGGCTTTTAATCTCTCTACGCGGGGTATCCCTGTAAATCTACTACTAAGTACCTTGCTTATAGCCCTTTAATAAAGTATATACTTATTGTCAATACTAAAAAGGCAGGTGTATACATATCCCTTACTCAAAGACTGAAAAGAAACCTTAAGGAGGAGAAAAACACGCTATATAATTAACTTCCTTAAAATACGAGTGTAAAACAAATTATAGACTAAAAAATAATGTAAATGAATTTGCAGGACTTAGAATAGAAGATGCTTAGTTTCTCTAACCAAAAAGCTGAGGGCCTAAAAAGTAACGTTTATGTAGGACTACGGGGTTCTCTAAATGAAAAATTGAATTTTTACAAAGTATTTAAAGAGGTATTCCTGATGTTTTATCTCTGAAAACTCTTACCAACTGAGAAAAAAGGATATAGTTTCCATTGGTCGAGGAATTTCGTTTCTTCTTGCAAACCCTTCTTAAAGGATCCTGTAATTTAGAAGGCAAGAGGATTGGCTGGAAATGTATAAATATGTTCTAGAAAAGAATTCCTATAGGCGTTTGCCCCAATCTGTTTATTAAAAAGTAACTTTTATAAAATATTTAATAAATAAGTATAGAAATGAAGTCCCTTAACTTCTTATCATAGAGAGTCGAGCGAGAAGGGGCTTCTTTAATATTTAATATAATATAGCACGATAAAAAAGGAATACTGGACAGAGGTTAAGCGTCTCCCCATTATCTGTAAAAGCAAAAAACTTAAGCAATTTGAATACTTTACTATAATGAGATAGCACATTCCCGACTTTAGTCTAAGAAGGCTCAATTTCATTCTTTTTGCTCAAAACCGAGGGTTAATTAGGAGTGTTAGAGGCTTCAGCGCTTCTCTTATTTCTTATGTTGGAACTATATACAATTACAAAATAATTTACCGCTATAAAGGTAGTTTTATAATACCCTTTTTACTTTAAAATCAAATTTCATAAGTAAGCGGTGCCCGAATAGGGAGACTCTCTTTTTCTCTAGTACTAAAGTTTATAGTTGACAATTCAGTTGTTCTTAAAGCCCCTTTTGTGCTAAATAGTTATCCTGAGGAGGAAAATCTTTATCAAAATGGGGGATCTATCCTAGTAATTACAAGATAATACAAAATCTGATTAATAAAAAAAGAAGCCAATTCGCAGGGTAGGGTATTAGAGCTTCTTTATTACAAATTTTAGTAGAACCTAAACCAGTTAAAGAAAAGTCCATAAGTGGAGCATCCCTTATTATGGAGTAACCTGTAAGGAAATCCGTGAGTCGTCCAGCTTTCTTTTTTATAATAAAAAAGAGTCAAGAATAGCTAAGAGAGGCACCGGAGTCTATGTTATTTATAGCTACTATTCCGAGAATATAAAAATTCTTTTGAAGTATGTCGAGCTAGGCAAAGGGCTACTAGGTTTACGAGCGGGCTCTCATTCATAGGTGCCCACTAAGTTAAGTTTTTAATATTTCATTAAAACGTTAAAGAATGCTTACCGTCAGAAAGAACAATAAAGGTTTTCCTTTTTTAGGGGCAAGGCACTCTCAAGGAAACAAGGACTCTATATGATATTGCCAGAGAGCTCTCCTTTTAGAGATGTAGGTTCATTTTTGTGGAACTCTATCTAATAAGAACTCTGTAAAAGGACTCAAAAACCCCTGGTACAGAAAAAAAGGGACTATAAAGCTAAAAGTTTTAAGAGATTTTTGGCTATTTATTTAGTGGCTTGTATAACCCGGTTATTTATATACAAAAAGGCTCTCAGGGATATTACATGAAATTTACTTTATTAGGCATCCCTCTCTTGAAAAAAGCTATGTGCTTCTTGTACTAAACTCCCCTTTTTTTTTCTACACCTTGGATGGTGCTGAGGGCACTCTTATCATATTATGAGAAAAGGCGGTAGGAGATTCTTCTAATAATACTAAAACAAAAATCTAAAGTCAAAACAGCTTTTTTACTAGTTAACTAAACTTAACGTAGCTTTCCTAAAAACACATTTAAGAGTTTACTTAACATAAGGAGCCCACGTAGGTGTTTAGCAAAAGGACCTTATCCGTTATCAATTCTAGGGCTTTTGGAAGCGCCCCTTTAGTTTAATTTAGTTAGTTTCCAAACAAAACTACAAAAGGTATGGGCAGGTTTAAGCAATATCTGGTCGTGTGGGATGCCTATCCCTAAACTCTCTTTTGTAAATGCCTGTTTATTTTGGATGAGAAATTTAAGTGGAGACAAGTTAACCGAGGAACGAGCCGCAGGAAAAGGATCCCCGGATAACCCTATAAATGTGGAACAAAGCCAAAGAACTTCAAATAGAGATTAATACTATAACTACTTACTTCTTCTAAAGATTATTCTATGGAAACTGAAAAGCTTAACATATCAAGTCAATAACTCTTACTCCGCGTTAAGGAAACACATTTGCTAAAAAGCCTTGAGTATTAAGTAATTTCACACCAACTCTCTAGCGGAGCCCCTATAGCTCTAAAAAAATTTTTAAGGATTTTAGGAGAGTAGTCCCTAAACCAGACTATAATTTAATATAATTGCATGCTAAGCAGTTCAATAGCTAGTTTCTAATAAAAGCAATTCCGGCTTACCCTTTCTGTTTCGAGAGTATGTATATAGTAAGCTTAAATTCACAAAGCCCTATATAAGGGATTTCCTTTCCGAGGGTTTGTTCCTACGACACTTATAACACGGGGTATCCACCATTCAATACTAAAAAATTTCAAGTCTCGTACTCATTTTAAGGGGTCCTTGACTATGAGTACCTTATAAAATTGTGCTAACTCGCTGTAACTTTGGAATTCCCTTTGCTTCGTATGTAACCACCTTTCCTTTTTAATTAGCGTCCCTCTTTATGCGCTGCAATTCTATATGGATGGGGTAGACTACGACTTAATTGTTGAGATTGAAATCTTAGATAGGCGCTGTGTTTTAAAATGGATTCCCTGTAGTAAACATTTTGCTGGAAGCTTACCTCGGAACCCCAGAAAGGGAATTTCTCCGGTTCAATAAACTTGGTTTTGGTGGACCATAAAAAGAATGCTTTGTACTAAAAATCCGCTTTTAGAATACTTAGATAGTGAAGCCGAAGTCCTCGAAACATAGAAGAAAGTTTATACATTTAAAACCGAGTAGCTAATACTTTTTCCGAGGATTATGTAAAAAAATTTATCGAATTCATAAGTTTTCACTTCAGTTTTTCGAGTTAATATTTTGAGAAATCTCTTTTTTACTTCTTTACACTAACTACCTACGTTTTTCTACATTAGCTACAACTATACTTTACTATAATAATAAAAAGAATATAATTACATCGCTAAGGATCAATAAAGCTTATAGTAATAACTCCAGAATACAAGAGGAATTAAGTAATACAAAATTTTAGTCGGGGTTTAATACAAATTCTTTAGTAGCTTACTTTAATTAACATTACCAAGGTAGATAGACGACTTTCTTTTCTTTTTCATGCTTCGTATAACTACAGAATTTCTTTTTAGCTTTTTTACATTTTTTAATAGATCTTCTATTCTATAGGGAAACATAAGATTCCAAAAATTTTTTCATTTGCAAGAATAACTTACTTTGAAGAGTTAACAAAAAAAGTACATTACGAGTCAGTAGTTTAGATTATAGTACCGCAAAGATCCTTAAGTTATTGAGTCTTTTGTTGCTTGACTCCTTCTCTTGTAGAAATCTTGGTTGGTAGATGATAAGGCAGCAGATACCCCACTAAATAGACTTGAAAGAGAATTCCATAAATTAAGGATAATCCCAAGACTACTTCCCAGCATTACTTAAAAGTTTGACCTACCAGATAGAAGATATCTTTTTTTAGATAGAAACTCAATAAAATGAAAATGGTTTTTTGACTTCTACCCAACCCTTTTTATTCTTCGTTTGCATAGTTAACGGAGCTCTTTATATTTAGTTGTATATGAGGGGTTCCCGCTTATATGGAGCCCCTTTCATTTCAAAAGGTTTTCTATTCTTGTTCAATAAACTGCTATTTTTAATCTAAAGTAATTCTTAGCGAGGTTTTTTATCGGCTACTTCTATATAAAAAAACCCTTTCAACGCACAGTTTTGCTTATTGATGAAATAAAGGAACCTACTGAACTATCTGATTGTGTATGATATGTTAAAACTTTCCTTTTCTACACAAGACTAACTAGGAACACTGCGGTAATACACAAATGGAACTCCTTTTTGCCCGTTGCTCTAAAAAAGATCAGATCATGTGTTTATAAAGAGTATTCCTATCCGTAAAAGTTTTTTGGATACCCAACCCGCAATCTTACCTTCCTAAGATCTTAAGCATATAAAAACCTACTTTTAAGAGTCGGGTATTCCCGATGCCGGGTTTTTTAAGTATACTTCGAGATAATGGAGAATCTTAGTACATACAATAAAAAAGGAGAGGGATTTACTAGTATTCTTAATCTTAGTAGTGCAAAAGGCCCTACTCTTTTTTTCTAACAGGTACGCACTAGGATTCCTAATCAGAACTCTAAAATTTCTATCGAAAAACCCCATTCCGTAACTTAAAAGAGGTCATTATAAAATTTTAATCTATTTCAGAGTTGCTCATTTATGATTAATATACCTTGTAAATGGCAAGGAAGGCTATGAAACTCTCTCTATATGCTATATCGTGTTACAAATTACCTCAGATATTGGCCAGTAAATAAGAGTAGAGCTTCCAGTTTATGGGAGGTTAGTGAGTTGTAAGACGCAGAGCTGCCGTGGGAGTTTACCAACATAGCTACCGGGGTATTGGTACTTCCGCTTTAAGGCATATGAGGCCCTTATCAGCACTAAGTCATTTTATGCTGCGGCGGGACAGTCTATAGGATACCTAGCTAAGCTAAGAGGTTTTTTTGCATACCGAGAGGAAGTGGCAACATTACGATATAATTTTTCTAAACGGAAACCCGTGTAATGTGGCTTTCATTTCATAACAAACGAAGGGGTTTCCTGGTAACACAAAAACTACTACTGTACTATCCTTACTTATAGCGTATCTATAAAGTTCTAAGCAGGTAATTTATTTATTCAAAGCAGATATACTCTCAAAGGGTTTTGTCTTCATACTGGTAAATAAAGAGAATCTACGCAATATTTTGTCCTTATTTGTTCCAATTTATACCCTATAATCCGCTTAGTTAGATAACTGAATATTTTATGAGTCCCCTCGATGCGATAACTTTCCTAGGGGTGTTTTTGTTAGTTCTTGACAATGCTCATAGTTTTCTTACTTTTGAATTGAAGAGTTTAAGTTAAGTCATATAATAAAGAGAGTCTCTGCTTTTTCATGCCCCTCGAGGGGTCTAGTACAGGTATAGGGGCTCCCCAGTATAGTATATTGTTCTCAAGCTTTTGTGCTTAGAAGTTTGTAGAGTCCGCGGGCGTTAGGAAGAGTTTTTTAACTCTTGAGGTGTACGATACCGGGCCAGGGCAAAACTCTTTGTGGAAAGCGTTCGGTACAGGATGCTTGTGATATTGGGAACTTCTATAGGCAATTCATTTTTCGGTTCTTTAGCTTTGCATAAGCCATTCTTTTCTCGAGATAGCAGAAGTAAGCCCCTACGCGGTATCTAAAACTGTTAAAGATTTATCAAGTATAAAAGTATAGTATAGGAATCCATTTTTGCCTTCTACTGTGTAGCTATAAGGTCCTCTTAAGCAATCCTTGGCTCTAGACCAGGAGGTTTTGTTTAAGGGATTTCCGTTTCAAAAGGGAATATCTCGCGTGGGAGTCCCCTGGCGAGCATAAGTAAGTTTAGGCATGTTCCAATTCCCAAAAGGTTTTTGTACTCCTCAAAGTAAAAGCAAGAAACCCCTGCTTCTAATTTCTTCTAGTCCAAACCCTAAATGTTCTAGAGTTTTCTATCTAACGGACTGGCTTTACTCCTGAGAGGCCTTTTTATGAACAGGGCGTTCTTTTTTATAGGTATCCTCTAAGTTTTTCTTCGGTATATTATCGAGTACTTTGTTTTGTAGGGTTTGTATTCTTATTATAAGAACTTCTTTGGCAAAAGACTAACACGGCAGTAGGACGTTTCTAATTTGCTAGTTAGAATTTTCATAGAAGCCCCGTACGCCCTGTCCTTGATTATATATAAGGGTATTCGAAGTTAGGGTTAGGTTTATGAGTTTCTATATTTATTTTATTTATTTCAAGAAAAAGCGAATTTGTTGCTCGCTCCATTAGGAGAGCCCCCTTTGGAGAGGAACCTATGAACACAGGGCTGGCGCAGGCTATTTCTACCGGGTTAGGTTAAAGTCTACTCTTCTTGGTGGGGACAAATCCTAGAAAAGAAAAAAGATACGGTTATATAGGAAGCTAGGTGTAGCTATAGAGTATTTTTACCAAATTCCACTCTTTCCAAAAGCGAGAATTTTTGGTGCTGTTAAAAAAAAGTAACTTATTGGAATGAGAAGTATAAAATAATTTATTAAAAGAAACCCTACTGGGGTCTTTTTCTGTAAGCAAGGATTTTCTTTATTACCTGTTTTCATTATATTAAAGTAGGGGTGAAGACTAAGCGTTGGCTCATAAAGCAGGTAGTATATATTAATAATTAAGAGGTTAGGTCTAGGTAAGAGTAGGTTCGTAAGAGCTCTGAAGGGAACTTGGAACGAAGAGGAGAGTTGGGGCTAATCTTGGTTTTGGTAGTAATAATTCCTTAAGTATTCTGGGGCTACTCTAAGAAATAAGGAAGTATATAACTAAAGGGAAAGTAAAGTACTTGTTCTAGGCCTTACTCGCTAGGGGTCTTACTTGATAATTACCGTACTTCAAGGGAAGCCAAAGGGAAAGATCCACGATAAAAAGTCAGAAACAACTCAGCAAGAAATTAGGCAATCAGTTACCTATCCTATTTCCCTTCCTTGAAACAGGTATTGTACTTTGTACAGCTAGTTTAAGGATTGTAATAGCATAGTCTTAATTGTTTAAGATGTATTCCTCAGTGCACTTTTTATTGATTGGTAAGGAGGTAACAAAACTTGTAGATACCGGGAGTGGTCCTTTTTTATATATCGGTCAAAAAACTTGAATTCGCTTATCTAATAACGAAGGGGTACTCTAGTGCACTAAAAAAAGAATGTGTGTTGGTAGAGTCGAACGTCTTTTATCTTAAGGTTCTCCGTTCAAAAACTCTAGATAGACAAGAAGTAGTTAGCCTTAACCAGAAAACAAGAGTTTGCTATAGATTACAATTAAATTACCTCTAAAAAGTCGAGCCTACAAAAAAGAGAAAGAACTTATTGAAGGGAGCCCTTTTCTATTTTATAAACAAGGAATAACTATAACTAAGCAACTAAAGTTTAAGTTAGAGAGTAAAACCAAAAAGAGATTAAATAAAGATAGGAACTCGCTTCAAAACTCCCGCACGCATTAAATTTGGCGAAGCATACGAGCTCTAACTCTTAAAAGAGAGGGGTCCGAGTAGTAATATAGGAGAATAGGAGACACCGCAATCTGTAAACTCAGTTTGAATCAAAAGGAGCTTTAGTTAAACGAAAAAGGTGCTATACAAAAATGAAAGTAAATAGACCTTATAGTATTTCTTAGCGATGCCCACTCTCTTACGGATTAAGGGAAGTCTCCTATCCTGATTCTTTAAGGAGCCCCTTGTGAAAGTGCCCGATCTCTAAATACTACAATAATGAGAACCGAATAGATGGTTTTACTTCATAAAAGGCCCTTAGTTAGTTTCGATCGCTCATATCATAGGCTCAAAAAGGGCGGACTCTTGTTCCTTAACAGTGGCTCTAAGCTAAAGCAAAATCCACCTATTCCTGTTCAGACAAAGCTCTGAATAAAAGTAAGTGGACTGTGGAGCACGTGATATATTCCTTACATTTAACATAAATTGAGCTAGTAGGGTACTCCTGGGTATCCCTTGGACCTGCCCCTGGTTTCATTTTGAAATCTATTTTTGTATTGTGTACTAAGTCAAGGGCTTTCTTTATGGAAAACTAAGTTAAAATTTTCTTAGATTTATAAGGATCATAGCAAATTTATTATGACCTATTAACAACGTTTTCTTATAGATTCCAGTAACTTTTATCTAACAAAGCAGTTTAAAGCATAGAGATGACCTTAAAAAGACTTCTTATCTATTTCGGTTTTTAAGGGAAATCTTACAAGTAAGAATTTATTTGAAAGTAAATTATAAGGGCTGCTCCTTGGTTTTTCGACTCGAATAACTAAAAGAGTCCCGGTAGTAGCCAGTTATTTATTAAGATTTCCGGACCTTTTGAGTTGAGATTGCGGTAACTAGCTTCAGTTATATCATATTATAGACACAAAGCATTTAACTTTCTCCTCTGCCATTATTGCCCGGGAGTTGTGGGAGTTTTCAGTAGTAAAAGTTATCCTAAATTAGCTTCAAGGGACCCCTCTTTTAAATTAATTAACAAGACGTACATCTTCCTCGACCACCTTACCTTAAAGGAACGCTTAATTGCCCGTTTTCGATATTCTGGCGACCCTTTACTTTTGGAGATACTCTCCTTGGGGTTTTCTAAGGAACCCATTCCTAGTTCTTACTAGTTCGGAAGCTGCTTTACCTACCAGAAACATATAGTTTTTTTAATTATTAATGGGATTTGCTTTAGATGTTCTATTACTTGTTAATATAGTCCTTTTTCTTTGCAGTTTTTACTATAAGGAAGAGTAGAGCCTTTTAGATTAGATATTTGCAAGGGTTACTATTCCCGACGGGGGCCCCGGAAGAATGGTAAGGTAAAATAGTATAATTTAGTATTTACATTATAGCCACCAACTTACTGACTTGCTGTAGAACTTCTTAGATCTATATCTTTGTTAACTAAAAACTCGAAATATCCGATACTGTGCAGAACCCTTTTTGTAAAAGTACTACCCTAAAAAAGACTAAAAAGGGAAATTCTAGCTGAGCGGCTTAAAAAGCTTTACCGGAAAACGACCCCCTTTTATCTTGGGTTTCCCAAGAACTTCACTAAGCTCTATCCCTCACAACTTTTCTTATCTTGAATTCTTAGGCCCTACCAAACAGTTAGCTTTATTCCTTTTCTTATAGTCTTACTTCTTTTTTCTGTAAATCCCCTTCAAATGAAAAGGAAACCCGTAAGGAATTTGAAAAACTTTCGTATGATACTATTTTTCGTAAAAAAGGGGAAATCTAAAACTTAACCCACTTGGAAACGGATTACTTCGCATTCTTCTACTACTGCCTTGACTCGACCCTAAAGAAAACGAGTAAAAATTGTAAATTAACACAAGGAAATCCTTATTATTTTATTAAAGTAATGGAGGTTTCTAAAAGTTAAAATATCCTCTTTTGTTTTTATGGTTCTGGTTATAGTTTTTTTAGTATAGCTACCCGGATAAAAAGCGATGGTTCATGGAATAGGAAGTCCAGGATTCGAATGTTTTACTTCAGTTAAAATAGAAAACAGACTTTTAAGCGCTGCGCCCCAAGGACTTCGTATTAAACTTGAACATAACATAAAAAGGGAAGGATCCAAGAATCTGATGCACTGGAATCTCAAGGAGGAATGTCAGATTCATTGCCACTACCTTTCTTCCTCCGCCGAAAGAATAAAGAACCCCCGATTGCTATACATACTCTAGAAACCCTGAACCTGGACTAAAAGGGGATCCCGCTTCAGGAAAACCAAACTCCGCGCAAAGACGCACATAACAAGAAGCGCTATATCCGCGGGCATTCTCTTATACCTGCTGCAGTGTTTAACGGCGTACTTTTCAATTTCAATAGTGAAAGCTAGATATCCCCTAAAAGGTTAGAATGATTGAGATTGTATCACATATTAAAAACTACAAAAGGTACTAACCGAGCTCGTGATCCCTGTCTCCCCAAATTTATACGAGCCTAACCAATATGCCCAACTAGAGACTCCCAAGACTCTAAATAGACCCCAACCTTCTTTTCTTTAATAGAGCTACTTTACTTAAACTTCAGGAATAACTCTTTTTTATTTCTTTTTAGTAAATAAAAAGACTGAGACTCATACAGATTTCTTTGAACCAAAACAATGCCGAAGTTATTACCTAGAATCGCTTAAAAACACGGGTCGATTCTTAATAAGGGCTTATTTTCTTCTTAGCATACTTGCCAAAAAATGGATCCTCACTTTTCTTTATCCAAAAAGCAGGCATTATATAGTACATATGTTATTACACGGGGCTCCCTTAGTATTTAGCTATACAACAGAATGTTTTCCAACAAATCAACAAATACAGGGTTGCTTGTCCTGAAAAGAAACCCGAGCAATTTATTCGCTTAGCTAAGACTGCAAAAAAACTCGCTTAAATTCTTAAATTAGTAAGGTATACTTATGTTTCACTATAGCTTGTAGTCCCTACTAGGGTAAGCAGTCGTAAGCTTTTTAGAAAGACACGAGCTTCTTCTGAAGTATCTAAATTAAGCTGTATCTTGAATTAGCACAAAAACTTGCAAATTAAAAAGCCTTAAATTATCAATACTAAATAGCAGATAAGAAGGGATTAATATACTTAGTGTCCCTAGGAATTTTTGAAGTAAATACGTAAAGGGGGTATTTAACATTCTTAAAAAAGTCTGCTGTACTTAAAAGCAAAAAGTGTTTTCCGTGTTTTTTTACAGGAGCTGGAGAAATACATTCTTGTTACGAAGGTTTTGGAGTTACTGCGAATATTTTAGGAGGTATCTTAATCCCCTCGCCTCGGTTTTGCCTTTATAAGTTGTGGGATAGGGCATTCCAGACTTTGACCAGTAACTTATAAAATCTAAGCTATTCGTACTCTTGATAAAACCGGGAAATAAAGGATCTTTTGAAGGGGTTAGTAAAACGTATAATTAATACTATAGCTACAATAAGTATTGGGGAACCATAACAATAGTATAATAATAAAAATCTCCCGTAAGACAATAGGCCTAGCTCTCCCCTTAAGAGTATTATAACCCTTAAGTACGAAAGGATATGGTAGCTATGAAGGCAGATTAAGATATAGAAAAGTTGCCGTTCTAAGGCAAGGTACGTTTCTAGGTCTAGCTGCGGGCATTTGCAGTGTAAAGAATTAAAGAGATTTCTTTGATAGGTATTTCTGTTCTATCTGTAACACTTTATGCATTTAACTTTCCTCTCTACGTCCCTGTCGGTAGGAATAATGTATTACAAATCTCACTAAGGCTTACTCCTATAGTAATAACTAAAATACAAGAGGGTTACACCCTAAACCAAGAGAAAACTACTACGACTAATACAAAGTCAAACGCTAATATATTGCTAAGAAATATAACTAATACAGAAAGAAAACCACTAGTATAAGACTCTATAAACGCTACAATATGGGTAAGAATCTAGCTACATTAACTCCAGGGAATGCTGGCTAGACTGTCTCCTTTTCTCTTTTCTGCATGTCTACCTCCTCTTATTATTATCCCCACCCCTATTATATTATTTCCTCCCTTCTTAGTGGTATAGCTACAAAGCAACAAGTATACAAGTCAATAAAAGAAGTGAATAAGATAAAGAACCCCCTCCAGAGACTTAAATATTGCAAAGTTATGAACTCATTTTTACTGTCTTGTTATTAAACCCGTTCCGATAAACAAGTATTTCTGCGACCCTTTAGTATCAGGATGCAGCAAGACCCTGGCCCAAGAACCAAGTACATGCATGGGTGACTAAGATACTCATTTTCGTTTTTTCTGATAGTAAGCCCTTGGTTTTAAAGTACAAAACTACATTTTTTTACTTACCCAACAGATCCAGCACCCCTACTAAATAATGCGAAGTCCTTTAAAAGCCACCCATGGACCTACTTTTAAGGGGTCCTCTAGTAGCTAGGCGGATGCGAAATATATTTGTAACAAGTATTCCCGTATACTTACCATTAGCACATAAATTAAAGCATCCTATCTAGTACAATAAAGACATCGAGGAAAGTATACCCTTTATACTTAAAACCGAGGCGTAACTTTTGTCAACTTTAGCTAGTAAAAAAGGCTCGTACCCAGGCCCTTTCTTTTTGGAGATCCTCAACGTTCTACCAAACGGAAATCAATAGTATAATTGCCCAGGTTCTTCTTATGGAATTTCAAAAAAGTCGTTCTATCATTACAAAATTTTGTGTCAAGCGGGTTTCGAAGGGGCTATACTTCCTTGTTTACAGATAAAGGGAAGATGCTTGCTAAATTATAGGAAATACTCAGTATTTTATTTTATACCCCCTTTTTCAAAACTAAGTGAGTCTTCCTTTTCTCTACCTTGTATGGAAATAAGTCCTACGTACTTATAGCAGATAACAGGAATAACAAAGCAAACCCTAAAATATAGCTAACTAAGGGTTCGTAATGATGTACTATACTACACGAAAGCCCTAAAGTAAAGAAAGGGTATAAATTTTCGGTATTTAAAGTCTTTTTGCAGATAAAACCTCATTACAAAGGGGAAAGATTTACAAGTACTTTAATTTAACCTCTAAAAATTTAAACTAAAGTATCCCGATATTATTAAAATCCGACTTAAAAACTATTCTTTTAACTACTTAACTTATAGGGGCCGCCAAATTTAAGTCTTCTTCACTAGGGTGGGTTTATAATAAGAGTATACATTGGTGTGAGGTAGGTACGAGAAGTTCCTGCCGAAAATGACTCCACTCCTTCCCAGGCTCCTGAAAATTTTATTAAGCAAAAAGACATGAAGATCTATGCTCACAGAGAGGGTGTTGTTACTTTTTCTTATTTTGCCTATACTATGTCTTTTTAGTAGAAAATAGACCTAAAACGGGCTTCTTTTGCCAAGACTAAACTCCAGCGGTGCTTGAAAAGAAAGGCTTGTCCCCAATTATACTACCTTACTAAACCTTTACTGGTAAATATTATCCGTTTATTCGGAGTTTAAATTTAAGACCTACAAAGAAGTTTCGCTCGAAAAGAAATCACTTAGATAGAAATCCTTATATCTCTCTAGATAGGAATAGCTTTTTTTGTGTTACAAGCTGCTGAACAAAGAACTAGAACGTACTGGTTTACAAGAATGTCAAAGGCTCAAGCCGGGGTCCTCGGCACAGGTAGGGCTAACTCTTCAATATAAGTAATTGTGGGGTCCTGTAGTTTTTATTACAATAATAAAGTGTTACCCTTTTTAGTTGAGGACTTTCTTAAACTTAGTTATAGTTTTTCGACGCGGGTAGTATCGGAGTAAAGAAAGAGTAGTATATTACTTTTCGAAGCTTTTATTGGATTATCTTGACCTGGGGCTTTTTATAACTAAAAGCTCGATTTACTATAGTATAATGTTAGAAAACCTGAATTATCCTGCTTCCTGTTTTTATTACTAGAATTATGCCGCAACCGGTTAAGAGAATAACCTAAAAATAGGGTAAACAGGGATCTGGCTTTCCTTGAGAAGATAAGATATAAGAGAAACCCTTCTTTGGAATTATATACTGCAAAGAAAACCCCAAAAGAACCGGAGTAAATTAAATTGTAAAATAAGCTAGTAATATCCACCAAAAAGGAGGGTCCCTCCGAGCTCCGTTAAAGCGTTTTCTTTAGTTCTAGAATTTTATATTGTGGGAGTTACCAGAGGAAAAGCCTTCTAAAAAAGTAAGTTCCCAATATTTTTGAATGGTCTATAAGCTAAGGAAGTCCTAATGAAGGAAATTTGAACATACTGGGTTTTTACAGGTTCTAGGCCTATATATATTTATGCACAAAACGGAAGTGTCCTTAATTTTTTTAAACCTTTCCAACTAGGAAGTCAAATACTGAGCAGCAGCTATATTCATAAATGCAAAGGGCAACCCTAGTGCGATTCTTTTTTGAGCGGAATAAATAATATAAGTTTACTCGGGACTCTTTTTCTTTAAAGTTAAGTAATTTAGGATAAAGGTATAGAAATAAAGCAGTCTTCTTTAACTAGAATTTAATTCATAGGGGACGCCCTGACTTTATAAGAACAAAAAGGAAACCCCGGATACAAAGGAACACAAGAGCAACCCTTACTTAGAGCTAGACCTGTCTAGTTAAGCTAAAAAATAACATTGAGAAAAACTTACTTTTGGCAAGCCCTTTGCTACTTTACGGACTAGGGAAAGGTAGCCACTTGTTAATTAGCTGCCCCTACGGGGTTTTTATTACTAAGACTTGTTCTAAATTCCTTATTGTTCTAGCGTAGTATTAGATTATAGTTGGTCTTGTTATTAAGAAATAAGAAATATTCCCTTTTTAGTTGTTACCACTTACAAACCTCGGAGAATTGCAGGAAGTATACGTAAAAAAATATTTTTATCTACATATCCATCTAAACTAAAGCTTTCTTACTCTTCAGAACTATAAGTCTATAATTCATACTTGTCTGGTTTTTTTGTCTTATCATAAGCATACAAACTCAAGAATACCTAGTTGCTTCCACTTCAACTTCTCCGGAGAAACTCAATTATTAAACCTTCTGAAAGCCTTGCTCTTCTTACTAGCAACCCCTCCTATCTTACTAGACACTTATCTTTGTAGCTATATTCTCCAGTTTACCCTCAAGATTCCCTAACAGGAGAGCTTTATTTTAAACTCTTCCCAAAAAGAATTCTCTTTACCACTGAACCAATTAGCAAAAACCTATACTTATTAGATTAGGAGACATAAAACAGAAAGTTAAGGATACCTCATCCCCAAAAACCTTAGCGTTATAGACTTTAATGGTTCCTTACTTGGTTACTTTATAAATACAAAAAAAAATCCTAGAGACTCTTCTCAAGTCCAGCAGCTCAAATCCCTAGTAATTGCTTTGGAAAATCAATTGTAAAACCTAAAAATTCATGAGTTAAAACTATTCTTGAATTCTTACAGCCTTAAAGCAGCTACACCGTAATTCATATAGTAAACTTACTTACATGTACTAATAAAATGCCTTTCTAGTTTAGACTAATCTTTAAGGTAATCCATGAGTTCAAGCTGCACAATATACAGGAATGCAGGGGTGCTAATCCCATAAAACTTTTTTGACTTCTTTGTTTAATTAAAAATTACTTGTGACTTACTACCTTATTAAATTCTGAAAATAGGTATTTCCTTTTATAGATATTCTTTACTTCCTAAATCTACTAAGAAACTGACTACCCCCTTCTAAAATTGAGACTCTTGGGGCTTACCCTTTAAAAGATAGAAGTTTCTTGAGTTGCTTTCCACACTCCATACTACCTTTAGGGATCCTTACTTTCTTATTCTTCTGCATATTCTTACTCGGTTTCTTGTGTCTACTGCCTAGATCCTTCTTTTTTATTAAGAGCTAAACCAAAGCTCTTCTTATCTGCTTTGAACTCTTATCTAAACTAACAAAAGGAACACAGGCAAACAAAAAATCTATAACTTCAATCACTGGAATGGAAACTTGATTCTCTATCCATTTGAAAAAGAGTCGAAGGAAACCCACCCTTATACATCAAGTTCTCGTACTTATTAGCATTAGCCGCAACAAGGCCCCTCCCTTGTTTGCTTATCCGAATCCCCTTGCCATACCTTGTACTCGTTTTTTTGGACTGGAAACAAACTCATTTATAGTTTCAGTTCTCTGCTGTAACTAGATAAACAAGAATGTGAAAGCAGCCTTATCCTGGGGGTATCCCTACAGTTGGAATCCCAATTCATTTTACCCCGAGTTCTTTTATTACCTAAAATAAAACCCTTTAATCTGGAATAGTAAACCTAGAAACACAAACAAGAAAGGACTCCCCTTGTTATATATCCCCCTGGAAACCCCTAAGCCTTCTAAAAAAGTTTTCTTTTCTAAATTCTAAATAAAGAAAGGGTATTTCGCTTAGTTGTACTCCTCTTTTAGAACCCTTTTCTCCTCTATTTCTATATTTCTTACTAGAAAGCTCTATATTACAGCCTGCTTTGTGAATACCCTTGACCCTAAGCACAAGAAGGAAAACCTACTGTCTCAACTCCCTTATGCGAGAAAAAGGAAATACCCAAGACTATCGAACCAGACTCCGAAAATTCTTTATTATCCGAAAAGGGAAACTTAGAAACAAACTAACAACTACTCCCTACAATTGACTCTTAAACCTCTATAGTTTAGCAAAAGGACCTTGTACTAATAAAGAAAGGGGTACTCTTTTGAGAGTAAAAGTGAATCGAGGAAGGGGCAAAGAGAATAAAAAACAGGGTTTGGCATAACATTGTGTATATCTTAGGAGCACCGGTTGCCATATAACCTAGTAAAGAGCTAAAATCCGCGGAAATCTTGGGAAAAGGACTTACTTTTCGAAACCGGATCAAGGCTTTTCCAGGTTAGCCTCGGTGAGTAGAGAATTCTTGTGATGACTTATCTGGGCCTGATAATTGGAGAAAGTCCAGCACCTTTATCTTTTTTAGTACATTTCATATCATAAGAGGGGCCCCGTACTTTAAAATTGCTTTAAATTCGAACCTATAAACGGCTTTTCAATTACAGTTTTGATTTTTTAGTTCTTTATTTAAGTTTTAAGTTATTTTAATCCCTTAGTAAGACAGCAGACTCTCTGGTAGAAAGGGAGAACGGTTAATATAATAAAATAAGGGGACCCCTTTCGACAATTCTAAGCAGTATAAATCCTTAATTCTTCGGTATCCCTGTGGAACAACTAAACCTTCGGGTTTGGCGGGCTTTTATACCTAAAAAGCTTTCAAGGGAATCATAAAAACGAGAGAAGAAAAGTCCCACGCTTCTACGAAACCTTCCCCTTCAGATCTGTTCAAAGGCTTGGGGCTCTCCCCTTTATTTTATGACAGGTTTTTTGATATTCTTTATACTCTAGATAAGTTCTGTCTATTTTTAGGCAATATAGACGTAAAGACTCTGCTTTTTATGGATTTCTGATCAATGCAAATAGGAGGCTCTTCCCGGTATAAATTTTTCAGGGATTCTCAAAACCGACAATGCTTTTTTATAGAAATCATATAGAACTTTTGAATGAAATTATACTGCTGCGTTCTTAGTTTCACTGAGGTATATTATATAGATATTTATCCTGCAAAAGACTTGAAGAGTAAAATAAAAAAAATATTTTGTCAAAACCGGAGGAAGTCCCGTATATAAATTTAGATAGGTAACAAAGAGTCAAGAGCTTAAAGGCTCCATGTAAAGAGATGGAAATTCAAAACCTCTTTAAAAACCACAGGGGCATTCTTAGTAGTATATAGTATACCTGATTGAGTGCCCAATTCCTAAGGATAAATTATTTAATACCTGGAAATCCTAAGGAAGAATCAAAACTCTTGAATTCCTTAGACTAGCTAGACTTTGCACTGTTAAAGCAATTCCCCGTACGCGAGCTTCTGTATAACTCTACTTAATTAGAGACAAAGAAAAGGGTCCTAAGCTCCGTATTACTTCTCAAAAGGAAGCCCCTAAAAGTTTTAGAGTTTGAGGGCAAAATATGTACATAAGATTTCTAGACTTAATCTTTACAACCCACAAACGAGTCACTTAATCAGGAAGCTCCTAGTATTTCTATTTTCTATAAGGATCCTGCAGCTATTTAGTTTGGGAAAACTCCGACAGTTGAGGCTGTACTTTACATTTCCCGGTTAGCCAACGTAGGCTTTACAACAAAACTAGGGCTCGTAATAAATTGCTATCTAAGTTTCACTATTAACCTATGAATGAGAATTGAAGTAATAGTACAATTCAAGAAATTTTGACTTTATTTTTATTAAAAGGCAGAGTTAACCCGGGTTGTTAGTAAATTCCGAGCTACAAAATCTTGGGTGTTTCCTTTTAACTGGAGCGCCCTATGTACCAGGAATGTCAAAGAAACTGGGGATTCTAGAAAAAAGCGAGAAACAACAGGAGGAAAAATTTTCTTTACCTTTAAGGTAAGGATCGCCGCAGGAAAGTCTGTACATACTGCTGTAGCTAATAGCCCCAACGGGGAGCTATCTTACTTAGGGAACCCGCGAAATCACCTTTTACTTTGTTGTAGCATTATACCAACTTACAGGCTTATATTGGGAAACCTGTAAAGAATTTTTATTATACTATTATACTAAGGGTACCTTTTCCTGCTCTAGTTTTAAGTATAGTAATTCACAAATAAGTATAGAGGTTTGTCCTGCCCTTATTTGTTTAAAAGTTTTTGTCCCTTAATTCTATTTCCTGTTACAAATTTTATTACTTTCATTTAAGCAGTCAATTTCGTATCAAGAATTTTAAGAGGTATTTTCTTGGTCAGTGCTTTGGTTCTGCTTTATAATAAAAGGCCCTACGAATCAAGGTAAACAACCCTTTCTCCTTGGGTAGTATTAACGGGTCAAATCTGTTTCTACTCTAAAGATAAATAAATGCTTTTTGAACCATTGACATCCTAAAAAACAGCTGTGTTCCTTTTTTCTAATAACAGCTTTTCAGGACCCCTTACTCCAAGCCCAGTTTTCGTAGGAGAAACAAGTGCCAAAACACTGCCCTTTTTTGCAGAACTGGCTTACTTTTTAGTTGACATACCAAAGCAGTGCTTTACTAATTAACACAAAAACTCTGAGCAGACATTTATAGTATAGGGTCCCTCAATGCACAAAGAAGGCTCGCTTTTATTCTTCCCCTTTTTTTAGGGGTATTCCTGTTTTCTGACAAAGAAACGCATTTGAAGTTCTTTATTGAAACCTAAAAACGAGACTAGATTCGAATCAATTCTTGTTTTAATTAAAAAAAAGTATTGCCGGATAAGAAAAGATTAACAAAAGAGGTTCTAAAATTAAGAGTTAATTGAGGCGCCCCCTACCCAGGATTTTAGCTTATAAAAAAGTTCCGGATTTAATCCAGTTGCAACACTTTTTTCTATTTTCTTATTATTCTATTCATAATTATCTAAATATTTATAAATCCTAAGCAAATATGCCTTGACTATTAATTACAAGACTCCGCCCTACTAGAAAAAAACTTTCCTATTAGAGCTTTTATAACACTATCGAGAGGCCCGCGTTATCCTTATTATAGGGGCTAAGGAAGGAAGCTCCTACTCTATAGAAAAGCGAAACTCTTGTATTCCTATCAAAGGACCCCTTACTAACCTTCTAATAAGTGAAAAACTTATTATACTAGCATACCGGAGCGCCGTAACTATACCTTGTAAAAACCCTTATTTTTGAAACGAGAATCCTTTAAATAGAATGAAATCCAAAATCCAGTCATTTACGGGACTGTTCTTTATCGGCAGAAGTAGATCGAGGATTAAAAGAATCTCGTCAGTAGAACGAAGTTAATTTAATAGAAATGCCGCGGGTTCACGTCGGTTTAGATACAATATTTAAGATAAACTACTAAGAAGGAAAGCCCAAATATATTTTTATATTTAATAAGGACTTTAAGCTCAAGAAATTCCTTGGGTCTATCCGAAACTGTAGGAAAAGCTCTATGCCTAAGCCAAGTATACGAAATTTAGAATAGGAAAGCCTAGCTGAAAGGGGCCTCCTGAAAAGCGACCTTTCTCAATAAAGTCAGGTTCTTGTAGGACCTACTAAACTACTTTCTATTAATAGTAGCAAAGAACAGGTAGACATAAGAAAGCAAGTCCAAGCAAGGAGTATGGAAACAAAGTAGATGTTGGCTATAACGTATGTATATATTTTCAAAATTTTGTATAACAGGAATCTCCCTGCGTTACACTGCAGTCGGTAGCAATAACTTACTCTTTATCCCTAGGTTCCCTTCCTCTTTGAACGATAAGAGCCAGAAGAACACAAGAGGAATTCTCCTTAACACCGGATTGACTAAGGAAATCGTTGTTTGTGCTTGTATTGATATTAAGGGACCTTATAAAAGTACAATGTATAGTTATTAATTTAAAAAGTTCTTAAGATTAAGTAGTGGTTAAAGTAAGGAGCTGCTTCTTACTGTGTTCCTCCGTTTCCAATCTCGGTTAAGTAAGCTATAAGTAAGAGTAAAGCTAGAACTGTTACCCACAGAAAAGTAAGTAATACAAACTTATTTAAGGAAGTTCATTAAACACCAGCTTGTGTTCCTAGTTCATAAGATAGCTCCAGAAGGTAAGGGCGTAGTGTTAACTACGGAATTGCCTAGATAGAATTAGAAAGGATTAGCTCAAATATTCTTTTTTATAGAAGTTTCGCAAGTCAGAGGATTTGCCTAGTATAACAATTGGGGCTAAATAAAGATGAAAAGTATTAGAGATTCTAAGCAATAACTCCGGAAAAGCCTAAAAATCAAAGGCAATTTCCAGGAAATGACTCAACTTTAGTTTAGACCTAACATTTTGCAGTATCGGATATTTCGGGCTCTGTAATCCGGAAAGTTAACGAGAGCAGGGCCCATAATAAATCTAAGAAGTATAAGAAGTTTGGTTTCAACTTCTGAGTTAGGAATAAAGACAGGAAATATTAAAAGTATACTCGACTTTGTCGAGAAAGGAGTTGGTATCGAAGATACAGTTCCCAAAGTTGCTAATCTAAACGAGCGATGGCAGCCCTCTAGGGTTGTGAACA
>JAYMTK010000352.1:0-23724 GCA_036897405.1 Pelargonium myrrhifolium
GATGTATTATAATAAGTTTTTACAATTTATTAGTGTATAAGTAATGAACGTTTGTACACTAATAATCGTAAATATATATTTTATTTCTTTAAATCGATAAATGTGAATAAATTTATAACATTGAAACATCTCTATTTTTTATTCTAAACATTTTCATTATTTATATCAAATACATGGAAAAATATATGTAAAAATAATACATGTGTGAATCCTCCTCCAAAATAAAAAAGTGTAAATGGTGAGATTTATTTTTATTTTGAACTTATTGAATAACTATTTTTTCAAAATTTAAATGGGTAGACCCAAAACTTAGTGGTAGGGATCAGCTCATAAAAGTGTAGCAGTTGCATGAAGTGTATTTTTGAATATTTATTTCAGAAAACAAGTTCAATTAAAACTCACAGAAATTTGAAAATTGTGAGTATGCATAGATAGAGTAGTGAGTGCGATTAGTTGAAGTTGATATGATAGTGGGTGCAACACAAGGTTGGTCATTGGTCTAATAATGTGCTGGTAATGGGTCCCATTTAGCAGGAATTTTCAAATTTTAGAATGTGGTGTGTGGGTCCATAAATAATATCTGTATTTGTAATTATTAATTGTTATTCGGCAGTTCACTTCACTGGATGTTCCAATGTGTTTCAATAAACTAAACATATATTGTACGACTAGTCGTACCAATTTCTTGGGCTTATCATCGGTTAGTGTGTGTATATGTATGTATGCGTAGTGCCGTAGTTGTTGACTTTGAATCCTTATGTTCTATTCCCATCTGTCGACTATGACTCTGACTCCGACTCCATATTTGGTCACGTGACTCACGTGTAGCCTGAGCCAAGATCTAGGTTAGGTTCCTGATTTTACTCTATAAATGCTTGTTCACTTGCTCAAAATCGGCCTCACAAATAATTTGGGCCAACAAACTGGGCTTTGCTGACAAAAGACTTGGGCCGATACAAGGGATAATATGGATTGTGTTACTTAGGGTTTGTTTGGTAACACCACTCAAGCCAAAAGTAACTTTCAAATATTAGTACATGTTTGCCAAAAAAAAATTTACTAACTAAAGACACCAAACAAGCCTTAACTGAATAAGGTGAAAAAACTGGCTTCGCCCGGGTTCGAACCGGAGACCTTCAGTGTGTTAGACTGACGTGATAACCAACTACACCACGAAACCATTTGATTTGCAATTATCAATAGTTACTATAGAATTAAATTTACGTGATTGAGATTGAGGAATGGCCAACAGTAAAAATCTCCCTCTTTCTGCATTCATCTCTGGTTTCATTTGTTCGTAAAATCAAAATGGAGAGATCGATGCTGCTTCTGATTGGGCTACCGATCTACCTGTTATGCTCTGACATCTTCAATCTCTTCTCAGCTCCAACTCTTAAACCCACCCAATCTCCCACAACTCACCCTTTTGATCCCTCTCAATCTCATCAACGACCTCTCGAATTCCCAACTCAGGTCAAATATTTGTGAATGTGATTCATTGAGGTTTATTTGCATTCTGTATTGGGTTTTTAATTGTTTTGTTGTTTATGCAGAAATCGAGTACCATTGGAGCAATTGGTCTTGGCAGCACCGTCACCATCAATTATTGCACTTCTTGCTCTTACAGGTCTTCTTTTCAATTCATTTTTTACCCTTTTTATTGATCTCTGCATTGGGTTCTTGTAGATTGGAATGATCATAATGTTCAATCAATATGCTGTTTTTCTTTTGAATTGGAGTTATTGTAATTTTTGAATCTGAAAAGGAAAATGACCAAGGAGAAATAAAAATGCAGAAAACCATTGTTGACAAGATTGTCTAATGACATTTTAATTTAGTTCAAGAGCCTAATTTGTGTATGTTCCTTAACAAAAAAACATGATTTGTTAATTTTCTTATTAGGTATGTAAAGGTAATTGATTTTCTCCCATATATGACTGGGAGGGGAAACAAATTATTTGGTTGGTCTTTGATAGGTCATTAATCATTGTGTCTTGTCTCGGTTTCTATCCTATTTACCCAGATTTTCTTGACTTTTGGCAGAGGAAATGCAATGACAATGAAAAACATGCTCGAAATAGGATTTCCTGGTGTCAATGTTGTTCTAGCAAATCACCCCGCCTCACTACCAAAACGTGTCCTGAATAGACTGGTACCAGTTTTTCAAGTGGGAATGATCGCGATAATTATGGGAGGTGAACATGTTTTTCCGAAGTTGGGAATGGCTACACCATCTTGGTACTTGTCTCTGCGTTCAAATAGATTTGGTAGTATTGCAAGCATTTGGCTTTTGGGAAACTTCTTTCAATCCTCTCTCGAGAGTTCTGGAGCTTTTGAAGTGTATTGTAATGGTGATTTGGTAGGTTCCTGTCCCCCACCCATACATACTTTATGCTGTCTTTAACTGAGTAAATTTAAAATGCCCTTCGTTTATGCAGTTCTTGTCTCTTGAACTTGTCCATTACGTTGAATGATGCAGGTTTTCTCGAAGCTGAAAGAGCGAAGATTCCCTGGTGAAATTGAATTGAAGGATCTTGTTGGCAAGATAATTTCTGATTCAAGATAGCGGACTGCCTTGGAGGAGGTCTCTAGTCGTGAGTTACGGTACACAATTTGCAGCCTCAGACCGGATCATTCACACATCATCACATATATGTGACTTGGGGGTCAGAACACTAAAATTTCTAAATCCTACTTCTCATCTTATCATTGCTGTCGAGGCAAACTATTATAGCAATAGGAATTTTAGGCTATTGAAACTTTCTTTTGCTAGTTCGGGTGGTGAGGTCATATTACATGCCCCGACTTGCCTTGTATCTGAGCTCTAATAGCAGTAGTCCAATACTAGTTGGCTTGGGGCAGCACTATATATGCATTGTATGATTGAATTCGACTAGACCTGACCGGTTAATGTGACCTGTTTTACACATTTGCAATTCAGTTATTGAATAATGATGGAAATGTGTTGAATGTTGAGGATTTCAGTTCCTGGTATTATCATGATCTCACCATTTAAGTTCAAAGCCTTGTGGTACCATCATTCAGGTCCAAACGTATCTTGCCTATAAAGTTTTCTTGATTGAGGAATTAAACATTTGCTGTTGTTTCGGCATCTCCTTTGAGAAGAAGGTCACTGATCTTACCCTTCGATCCCAAGTAATCTGGATCTCGGAACGTTTTCTGTACGCAAAACGGAAACGGGAACGTAAAACGTTAAATTTTTAGATTTTGGAACACTAGACTTCTTTGAAACTGGAACGGAGATTTCTCCTTCCTAAACATTTAATAACAGCATAATTAATTAGATAATTCTCAATCTTACGATGAGACCTGAGATTTGGAAATTGCTACTCAAGTAACGTTTTTCTGACAACCTAGCTTCAGTCTTTTCTTGACAGATCTTTTTTTAGATTGTGGCGGCTCCTGAAACCACCCACCATTTCCATCATTGAACCCATTAAAACAGTCGAGTTGATTTCATTCTCATTTTTATCTTCTTTACAATGGAGTAAAAATAAAAATTGTAATAAACAACCTTGTGCACGAATGATAATTATGCTAGAATTACATATTTTCTGCTATCCTACTGCAACGACGTTTAAAACCCTCTTCCAAGATATGGCGAATCCTCGAGTTTCTTTTGGACCACGAGCTGCAAACGACATATTCAGTCTAAGGCCAACGGCTGCTCTGATCTGCAACCATGTCTTGTCTTGGCAGCCCAGCGAGCTCTTTGTCAAACGGGTTGGATGAAGAAGGCACAAAATGATGATTCTATCAAATTGCACACATTGTCATTATATATGCCACCATTTTCGATTTTCCATTGTCTTGACAAGCTCATTTGCCAAGGATGCGAAGTCTTCAGCTCCACTTTGCAGCTCCTCAGTGCGCCTACTGATTTTCTGATACAAAGCAAGCACCAGAAAGAAGTTAAATAAGGTGTCTGGTAATGGTTCGGAGAAATTCTTTCTTAAAACTATTTTCAAATAGAACTTTTGTACAACAGATCTCATTTCCATCCTCAATTTAATGAAATCGCAGTTTTTTTTAAACTAGAGCTGGCAATTCGTGTTACGACACACGAAACAAAATTAGCGTGCTTGAGCCCACATATTTTGTAATTGAATCGTGTTCGTATTGGACCTCCAAAATACGAACGCACGATTAATTAGTTGTGTTTTGACACAGCCGACACACACAATTAAGGGTAGAATTGTAAATTATTCCCAATAATTTGTCAAACGTGTTGGGTAGTGTCGTGTCAAATGTATTAGTTCTATCATGCATAATGTGTTGGGACGTGTTCGTATAATCGTATCATGTCAACACAACCTAATTAATCATCGTGTTAGATGTGTCGTGTTCATGTTGGGTGATGTAGGCACGATTACTAAGCGTGTTGTGTTCGTGTTGAGTCGTGCAACACACAAACAACCTACAACACGACACGCACGCATGAATTGTCAGCTCTAGTAACTATATTAGGATATGGATAACTTCAAAATGCATTTCATTGCTTTATCATAACCATGTTAAATGCCCTTATCTTTTTTCTTTCTTTTTTTCTACTTGTTTACTCATCTAGCTTCCTTGACTCCTTAGCGGAAACTAATGAAGCATAAAGCAATGCCACCCATTTCAAGAGCCATTTATAGGATATCTTACCTCCAACTTTTCCTGCCTTTCTACAAGCTTGTTCCTTGCATTTGCAGCCATTGAAGTCGGATCCTACAGTCAGTTACCACATCAGATAACTCCATTCAAGAAGAGAGTAAACGGATTAAGGAATTGTTATTGAGCCACAACAACCATGTGAACCTACCCCAGCTTTCCTATATTTAGCTATTATTTCTTCACGCGTCCTGACTCTCGGCTTTATATCACCAGTGCCACCTTCAAATAATTGTTCCCTTTCAGTTCCCTTTTCTGCAATGAATAAAAAGAAAATACATCATTAACCTGTAAACGTTGAACCTAAATAGTAATACAATGACAAGAATGTCATATATATACCATTCTTTTTATTTTTAGCTTTATGTGGAGTAGATGAAATGGGTAAAGGATCGTCTATTTCAATGTCGTCTGTACCAAAGAAAAGAAACCAATGAGTGAAGAATAATCAAAGGACATGACTTAGGAGGAATGCACTATGACGATAATAGTAAAATATACAGAACCTATATCAAGCTCTGTGACTTCGTGTTTATCAGTAACAACTGGAGATGGGTCCACAACTTCTGGGAATGGGGCTTTAGAAAATATGCCATCTAAATGAGTGAAATTGGAAGTTGAAGTTGCAAATTCTACATTATGGGCTGCTTTCCCCCCTTTAAAGCCTTTAACCATACCACTCAGAATCCCAGGTGCAGCACCCTATAGATACATACGCACATAAGCAAAATAATATCTCTCTTTCCAAATAAAATAAAAAAATTATTAAAAGGAAGTGTATATAATTGAACCTGTTTTTTCTTCTGATTTAAAGGGGCACCATATGCAGCATCTGCAAGAACCTTATCATGGAGACAAGGCAAAGATTCTGGGATCCTGGAAACATCGATAAGATTCTTATAGAAATTTACTTATTTGCACGACTTATTTATTTAAACTTTTTTGTCCCTGCAGTGGCCAAATGTCAGATGGAGGATACCTGAAATCGTTTTCACCAGCCAACAGAGAGATGAATGCCAATTCACATCCGTTTACCTAAAATGTCCTCAATGTTAGAAGAATGTCATTGATAAGTTATTAGGATTGCTAAACATACACCATGAAGAAAAAGTAAAAGCAGAAATATTTTCAGCTAAACAAATGAAATGCAATCTAAAGTAGCTTGAACTCCTATATGATAAGCCAAAATATAACCCTCAGATGCCAAAGAAATTGAAAATGGCAAGAAAAATACCAGTGCTATGTGCCCATTATCAGAAGAAGATATCATCTTATCCATATTTGCTTTAAAATTCCACCTTAAAATTGACACTAAGGTGCTTTCTTTCACCAATTCTAAACCTGGCAAAGATCTGTGGCGAGACAGGTACACCATTTGACAATTAGTACCACTAGCTGAATTAATGTGCTAACATAATCACTGAATTGCAAAATGACATCAATAACATAATTGATACCATGGATAGAACAACACCCATTTGTTAACTATTTTAGAAAGGCTAAGCACAAGAGTAGGACTAAGACTTCACCTGATTTCAATGACTCCAGTCTGATATAGCAACAGCAGCCCACAAACCTTATCACCTTTCATAAAAGTTGTAGTCCAGCAACAAGGTTTTGAAAATTTCACTTTACGAATAATTTTATCATTTCCCTAATAGAACCATGTCATATTAGCTTGAAACAGAAGCAAATAATATTTCAAATAAAATGAAGGCAAGAAACAAACCTGAAGCACTGATTTTGTGGAGTACAAGCGCAAGGAATCTTCACAACAGAGCAAAACAAGAGAATCCAATAACCCTTCCCCAATATATGCAGTTTCTGCGGAGTGATGTTCTGTCTCAGGCAACTTACTTCCACTATCTGAGATAACTTCATTCTTAGAAGCAGTATCTTTGACAGGCAGCACTGCGTGCTTTTCATTGGATGGCCCAGAGGCTGAAATACCGCCCTCTGGAATATAATTTTTTCTCACGTTTATAATTCATAAATGTCACCAAAGGAATAATTTAATTGCTTCCCATATTAAAAAATACTTGCCTATAACATACATGGAAATGGCAACCAACTTCTTTTTCAAATGCAATGGCCGAGAGCTAATCATGTTACCAGTGCTACCATCAATAACATTAACCTTAGCATCCCTGGTCAAGATGAACATTATTTCCTCCGTGTGGTTGACTAAAGTTTTCGTTTCTGAGTGCTTTGGGCTTTTCACAGTGCTATGGATACTTGAAAATTCCTTCCAATCAATTGAAATAACAGGAGAGGTAGAGCCAGATATACAGTCTTTAAAGAACAAAACTGATGATGAACTCATGTCAAGCACCGCAACCTGAAGCATGGAATTCACAAATCCTTTTGAATGAAAAATGTTGGAGCCACTAACCAATACGAGGCTTATCAAAAAGAGCGTACTGAAGACGTAATAGAAGCAGACAAATGACACTTACACGACCACAATCAAAACCTACAACAAGTTTGGATCCAGCTTCTGCAAACCTTAGAACTTGGACAGGGGAATTAAGAAGACAAAATACAGCTGTACAACAAGGTCCTTTCTCTGGAGGCAAATTGTGAACTGAGAAATAAGAAGAGCAATGTTAATCTTGAGATAATAATGGCTCTCACAACATGTTATGGTGACATAAACTGAACTCTGTTACCCACTAAAGCAAAAAAGAATATAATTTACTTGCTTACATGAAGTTTTGATGCAGTTATGATAATCAATGACAGTAAGCTAGGCTTATGTCATTAAAAATGACGCATCACAAGGTTAAAAGGTCGTGTTTTTTCATAACAAATACTAACATGCTATACCTAATAATGTCAAACTGTTTGGTTGATACCACTATAGCAATTATTTAACTTGATCTCCTAATCAATTAAGCTCATGTATGCACAGAGTTTTACTATTTTTTTCTCACCTTTCAATATCCATATTCTTACTTTTGCACTCACTATAAGCATCCCTTGTAAATAAGCTAATTTCAACAGCATACCAATACCAACAAACTTGAAATTTGACATCACCTTGTTTCTTTTTTCGGACACTAATTCCAGTACAATGGGGAAAAGAAGAGGGGAGTGACACTGGGATTTTACTATCAAGAGGTCAGCGTCCGACTACTACTACTCTCACTCAAGCAAGCTGAAGTGTAAAATTCTGATGGGATCTGGTGCTTCAGTGTTGGTATAATTGCACCCTTAACAAAGTGTCCAGTACCCTTTTTCCAACCATCTCTTAACACGATTCTATTTTGTTTTGATATTTACAGATCCTGATGCCAATTCGTCGTAATATTTGGCTATTCAGAAATTTTAAAATCTCTAAGTCCAACCCATACCATTATCTTATATATAAAATTTTCAAAATTTCTATGATATGAATACTTATGGGTTTCATTTAATTTTTATAAGAATGGGAAGATGGTAACTCATTTCAAAACTAGATGCTTTGAAAAGTTCCACTAGGCATGAGAAAAAAGGTGGCTTGTTTGGAAAACCAAGGAGATATGCCTTTACGACTATCACCTTCATGTTTCGTTTCTGAGATAAAGTGAAAGCTGGTGCCATCCGAATAACCTTTCAGGTTATAGACACGAACCTACACAAGCCAAGACAAAAATAAAATAAATATAGCACAAGATTACACACTGCTTCAGAAAATGTATTTGTGCTTAGTCAAGAAACATTGCTGACCAGACCACATTCATTGCCAACAGCTAAACTTGAAGTATCAAAGCAGAAATCCAACTTCGATACAGGAGCACTTAAACCAGCCACTTTTATGCCAGGCACCTGCAATCATATAGGGTTATTTTGTATTAGAACTTTTCCTTCATAACACATGTAATTACAAATACACAATACTATGAACTATTATGCTGGAGCACTTACCTCGCCTTCTAGAAGATACATAAAAGAAATGATTGGATATGTGGCATTCCATATCCTAACTGATCCATCTTTATAACCTCCTATGTACACTCTCTTAACTCCATTATACTCAGTAATTGACAACTCGCTGGGGACACCCCCAGTCAAAGGCCACTTGGTACTGCCAGCCAGAGTCTCTGATGAGCCATGCTTCATTACTGAGGTTAACTGTGTAAACCATATTAGTGACGTCAAAATGAGCAAAACGATAAATGATGTCAAAGAAGTCATACAGAAATATACATAACAAGGTGATGCATGAAAGTGAATGAAGAAATAACAATACCTCTGAGAAAGACTTTGATGAGTTTCTACTTCTACCTGTTGGTACACTAAGCTTTGCCACAGTCATTGGTGGATCAGCAGTGGGTATTACCAAAGGAAATTCCATACCAGAAACATATGCTTTTCTCTCTTCCTGAGAAACTAAGGCGGAGAGGCTAGCATCATCATAGTAATGCAGTTGTCCTGGGTTTGTCAAAACAAAAAGATCAGCTCTGAGGTTAGCTCCTGTTGCTCCAGCCTTTGGTAACAAAATCATGTCTGCAAAGGATCCAGTAAGTGTAAGGTCCACACGACCAACACATTTTACAGCCTCCATCCCAGATGACCATTCAAGACTTAAAACCTGCAACAGCCAGCTAGGAAATTAAGAGACATATGTGAAGTTCATAATCGAAGTATGATAGTTCAATCTGCATAATGTGAAAAGGTACTAAAACTTCTGAATTCTGTCATTAACTTGCTAGACATCATATGAGAATCTCACACCTATTAGAAACATAAATGTTTTACAACTTTTGCATTTTCATATAATTTTATTGACAAGGCATAAGCAATCTATCAGATATATCCAATAAAGTAAACATAATGGAACATCCATAATATGCCCAACATTAAAACAAGTGAATAACTTACAGTCAAAACTTCTTCAGATCCTATTTCATCACCACCATAGATAAAAAGTTGACCATCACAATTATTATGGGGTTTATTGGCTATGGACCACTGCAGGACAATTACAGGGAGTCTCCTTTCAGCAGATGATAATTGTAGCTTAACAACATTTTTGCAAGATAATCCAGCTTCTTGACCTTTAGTAGAGGCAGCATATGATGTGTTCCACAACAAAATATCACCATCTATATATCCCACAGCAAGAATAGACCCATCCGAAGATGCCCAACAAAGGGCACTTATCTCTTTCTCATCTAGAAGATGCTCGGATGTATCATCTTGTTCAGTTTGAGAGCCAACAGCTCCATCCTTCAATTGAAGATCCTTACCACCCCCAACAAAAAGAATTCGAGCTTCAGAAACATCCCAAAGAATAATTAACCCATTCTCATATACGACCAATACTCTGCAAATAAACCATATTTAAATTGAAATATTTCTTATAATTTTATCTCATGTGATGAAGATGGAACCACATGTATTATCAGTGTTATTAATCCTATCATATAAAATCATGCTAAACAGAACCAAAGACCAGACTCCAGAGTAAACATTTTAGGAATAGTCAACAAACTTCTACTGATTACAATTTAATAAGCAATATAAATAGGTGGTTCTGCACAGGAGTCAAAGTGACAATGTCTTACCATATTGTCTAATATCTCATATTTTATTAGTTGCCCTAACCCTTGCTTTCTCTTTCCATCATTACTTCTTATTTCCTTACCATTTTCCCTTACTAATAAATGTAAGGAAACTGAAAGAGTAATGACCCAAGGACATTTAGAAAAGCTGAATATGCAAGATGGGAAGCACATTTAGTGATAGTTGATTTCTAGTCACAACTGATACACGTCTTAATTTAATAATAAACACAAATTCCCATATAGGTGAACATATAGGAAATCTTAAAGTTAATAATGTAACTTAAATTCAGGTTTAAGGTTGTGAAGCAGAAAAGAAAAGTATGAAACTGTAAGATGTGCGTGTGTCTTGCCTGTTGGCAGAAGAACAAGGTTGGGGAAGAACTCCAACAATGGGTTGGTAATTAGGAAATGAAAACCCAGCTGCTTCTGTGAATATAACAGAACAGTGGTGTTAAACAGATATTGAAACAAACTAGAACCACAAATACATCAATAACCAGAGACTTCAACTTCAGCTTAAAGAAGAAGAAGAAATTGATTACACTGTCACTGACAAACAGTTGCTATAATATGAAATATACTTTTGGAGTTTAAAATCTTGACAGGTTAATACCATACTATTATCAGAGAACATTTATGTTCATCAAAACAAGAGATATCTGTGTTGCATAAAAATGCAAGTTGACCAAATACAGACGTTAACCAGAAGAAGTATATATGTCGCCTTCTAAAATGAATAGGTAGTCCAAATTGCAAAGCCTTTTTAGCGGGGTGGTGTTTACCCCCTCTCAAAAGATGAGAAGTCCAGCAACTTGTCAATATAGGAGGTTCAGGGGGGGTGGGGGGCTACAATAACATCTACTATTTTTATTTAATTATAAACAATACATAATTTATCATAACCATCATGCATTAGGTCAGGAAAAAGAGAATGCGGACAAGTTGGTGGCACAATGATACAGGAGAAGTTTCTCAATCTTTTACAGTGGGAGATTGCTGCAGCAATTTCAATGTAAGGTGAGCATATGACTTTTAGTTTTCTTTATGGATGGTTGATACTTGATACTAGACTTTTTTAAGGGCTAGGATTTTTAGCAGGATATCATTATGACCTATTAATAAGGTTTTATTAGAGTTTGAATTAAGTTTTGAGAATACAGTTTGACAGACAGAGATTGTCTTTCTTTTTTTTTCCCTGGTTGGTTAGGCCAGAAGATCAGTACCTTAGTCACTTTATACCCTTATAACAATTTTACTTATACTCTATTAATTCTACTACAAGATTCAGACGCATTCAGCAGCAAGGATGGAGCCGATAGGAACAAAAAGTGGGTGTTTGAACTTTGAAACAAACAAGAGGAAAACTGCTGTGAATTCATATACATCTCTATGGTGGCTTGAAGAAAATTCCACCTGATATCTTATGCTAGACATAGTACAAGATGTGTCAATCAAGATTATACATTAATATGTAACTGAGTTGTAAATTAATAATAACATTAATTTGGAGGGTAATTGATAGAGAATTATTAGAAACAGATAAAATTACCACGTAGAGACTCTTCAGATATATGATATGGCAACTGTAGAAGTTTTCCTTCTTCAGCATCAAACTTCATCACCGACAACGAACCAAACTCATCCCCAACATACCTGTGTTGTTAAGTAACAATGTTACGCAGCTGACTAATAAAGCAACTAATAAGTTTTGTTATTAACATTAATGTCAATTATCAGTAGCATACATGAACTGGGAGCCAATGATTACAGAGAAAGCAGTTACATTGGATTCCCACTGTACACAACAAACTAAACACCTGCTCTCCAAATTCCAAACCTGACAAAATTAGGAAGCATTGAGTACTGATAATAAACTGTTAGTTCAAACTATAATAATGACCGAGTCCCCAGCTTTTGATCAATTTACTAGTCACCAAATCATCTTCTCTGCTGCAATCAAGCATCACCCTGCCAGATTCCAGATATAAAATGGTCCCAGAGACACAAATTATGAATAAAAATTAACAGATTCTCAGACTTAATTTGATAGGAAGTAAGAGAAACGTAAGGCAAACATATGATACAAAAACTTAATGGGTTCATAATCAGATTACGAATCAGAATGTGACAATCAAAAGAAACTGTATATCTGTTAAAGATGTAATACCTGAAATTCATCGTCATTTGAGATACTGACTAACAACCCTTGGTTTTGTAGAAACTGCAAAAATACCAACCATTAATCTATTGTTAAAGAAAGAAACCTTGGGATGTTATGATGGCAAATGATTAACACATTCTGGCTAAAAAGTTCAAAATGCTTAACCAAACTTCCATGGTAAAGAAAAAAATAAAAAATTCAACCCTTTTATAAAGAAAAAAAAAAAAAAAAGGCTGCGTGTCATAAAAATATGTAAACTAAGTGCGAATGTGAACCGAAGCTTAATGATATACATAGCCCAGAGTATACACAATAGCTTAGGTTTCCAAAATATCAAAGTCAGAAAGGAAAAATCTCATACACCTTTTTCTCACAACTATTAAACGTTTATCTGGTTGCAAGTACAAAAAACTATATATATGCTCCTAGTTACACTAGATGAACTTGTTAGTTTACTTCTGTACATTTTCCTTCTCAGACAAAGAAATGCCGATTATTCTCACAGCTCATGTCATCAAGGGTACTATGTTAGTGTGTTATATGCATTGTAATAACATTTTATTCACGAATCTCACAGTATTAACAAATAAAATGTCAATCATCAGAGCTCTTATGATGTTATCTTGTAATTTCCAAATATTTCAACAAATCAACTCCTAAAAATAATTACATAAATTAATTGGGTCATCTTTCCTGGCTTTCTTTGAAATATTTGATCTTATATGAGTTGGCTTTCTGTTTCCTTTTTTTTTTACTTTCTTTTTTTATATTTAAATCCTCCATTAAGAATCTGTTAGCGATTGTAAAGATATGTGGAGAACTAGATTTTCTGTCATTTGGAATGACATATTGGGATTGAACCATATCTTACAAAATACCAAGGCTCTCAATTTTTGATTTTCTTTTTTGTACTAGGGGTAAGAAAGTATGCAATACTGAACCTTACCAATCATTTGATAAACAGTGATATATCCAACAAGGAAAATGCTTTTTATGATTCATAAAAAAAATTCTTCTAATTAGACCTCCTTGAGAGGTTTCATCAGATAAGTCACCATGCTGCAACACTGATGTTGAAGTATTAACAACTAAGCGTAGATTGCATGTAGGCTTACAAAACCAAACTCTACATTAACCATACAAACCTCCAAGTGTTTGTAAGGCAACTGCTTCGGAGATATTAAAAGTCCTTCAATACCATCACCACCAATCACCTTAACTCTGCCATCCCTGAAATGAATGGGAAAGAGAAACAAGAATTTATCAGTAAAGGTGATGCTGTACTACAAACTTACATCCAATTACAACATGATAAAATAATGTTATTGGTCTTTGTTCTAGACTTGAAGTATGTCTTGTGTGCACTTGAGCATGTGAGAGGGTGTTTAGAGTATCCCATGATGGAAGTGTGTGGAGTGTGAGATTGTTTGACATACTAGTTGGATCCTCCACCAATTAGCTTATGCTTTTGGGTGGAGAAATTTTATATGTTCCCAGAGTTGGTTTAGTTTTGGGCATGTAGCCAGCTTGTGTTGCCTCCCAACTTGCATGTGAACACTTGAGGAGAGTGCAACATACAAGGGTGAAAATCAAACCCAACTAAAAAAGACCATCTAGTATGGGAAGTCACAACCCTTATACATAGCCCAATATAAAAATACAAATATTTAGCATGGTATCACTGCAGAGTTTGATTTGAGCTTGTGAGCATTTGAGTAGCCTCCCGTTGTGGATTCTAATCCACATATAGTAACCCACGCGTAGATGAAAAATACCAACAAATGGGGCATGGAGAGAGTGCTGAAGTGAAATTCCTAAAGTGTTGAATCATAACAAAAACAGAAGTGAGACTCGCTCGTGAGGGAGAGTGTTGAGTGTATAAGCTCCAAATTTATAAAAGATTGAATGATGAAGCTACATATAAAAGTAAAAGTCAAACTCAACTAACAAGGTCGAACTTATTGTAAGCCAGACTGCAAGCGCTTGATATACTTGTTGAACCCTCCACCTAATATCTTAGGCTTTGGGGCTGGAATCATTTAACATCATGATTGGTGAAAAACTCATAACCTACGGGGAAACTCTGCTATTATCTGGTACTAAGACTTCAATGTGATTGGATAGCAATGGGAGTTTAACTAGCTATTCAATGAGCATACGGTGCATGAGTACAAGGCCTCTGCACATTTTGTTGTAAACATGTGTTCCCCTAGTATCAACAAGTGAACAGCATTCCCAAAACATATTTAAGTTCATTGAAACTTCAGAAATTGGCATCAGAAAAATAGAAAATCTTGTGAAGACAAAAATATTCTTCTCAACTCTTACCAAGCTGAAGCAAATGACCAATGAATGCAAGAAAGAGAGAAAATGTGCAGTGGTCTATAGTAAGAAGCTGTATCTTGATGCATGCATTAAATCTACGTGGAGCTATGCACGGAATTGGCATCTAATTACAAACTACAAGCCAAACGTACAAACAAAGATAACACTTCTATCAAGTTTACAATTAATAATAAGGAAAGCCTCAACTCACAGAGTTCCAATGGCCAAAAGGCGCTGAATGGGATCAAAAGCAAGAACCGATGCTGTGGACGGGATGCCATGGTGGACAGAAATTCGCATATCCAAGTCCTTGGAATCTACATTGCCTTGTTGCAGATGATGCTGTTCATAACCAAAATTGAAAACGAAATTTCACAAAATGTCAGATAAATAAAATGCTTTTTTCAGTCTGAGAGTTTGAAATTCCATTTCCTTGAATTTGCACTGAAAAAAAACCCTGACCATCATCAATGAAGAAATTGACAAGCTTCAATATTCGAATTGCAGCTAAAAGCAAACGAAAATGGTAAGAATACTCAGTACAGTGACTTTTTTTTTTTTTTTTTGGAAAATTGGCTTACATGAGGATTGTGGACGGCCTGCAAGAGTCGCTTGGCGAACATAGCAAATGGAGAAAATCAACAGCGAAGAATTTGAATTTTGGTTCGGAGAAAATATTTGTTTCTTCGTCGTCGCGCTGATCATACCTATGCGAACAGGTTGTCTACAGCAGCTGAGTCAATGGAAGAGCTGCTTCAGCCGTTGGCGGAGGATATTATCTTCTGCTATTCGCTTTTTCTCAATTCCTGCAACGTTCCATTTCAGTCGTTCGATCTAGATAGTTACTCCATTCAATTTGTCTGATGGGACAGCTGTCAATAGATAATACGTTGACAGAAAGCGATTGAAGAAACATACGGTATTTTGAATGGATGATAGTGTTTGTTTGTTTGTTCTTTAGTTGATCTATATATTTTAAATTACAAAAACAAAAAATATTAGTATGGGGATGTAGCTCAGATGGTAGAGCGCTCGCTTAGCATGCGAGAGGTACGGGATCAATACCCCCCATCTCCAAAAATTTTATTTTTGGGCTGAGTCCATTTTATCAGTTGTGGGCTTTGAAATCAAACTTTAAGGTTTTGATTTTGGGCTGAGTCCATTTTACAGTTGTGGGCTTTGAAATCGAACTTTAAGGTTTTGGGCTGTATCCTTTTTGGGCCAAGTATGGGTCACATTTTCACATTTTGTAATTTGGGCTGAGTCCATTTTATCAGTTATGGGCTTTGAAATCGAACTTTTAAGGTTTTGGGCTGTATCCTTTTTGGGCTAAGTATGGGTCACTTTTTCACATTTTGTAATTTGCTATTTTGTGTCTTCCATCAACTTGTTACCAAACAACCCCTAAAAGTTGTTCTTCTTCAAAAACACATACTTGGATTAATAGTTACAACTTACAACACTTTGACAGGTCAAATCCTATCCTAAAATTGCGTGCCAGCTCTTCTCTTCTTCATAAATGATTACAGTAGAAGACAGGACTACCGGTTTAGGTCTGCTGTCACTCCCATAGTTTCCTTCTCAGCTCAGCTCTCCAATCCCTAATTTCAAACATTTTCATCTTCCTCCATCAACCCTCAAAATGACCGCTCACTCATTTAAGAACCAAGGTATGTATTTTCTTCAATATTTTTTTGTTTCATGTCAACAGTTGATTATCTGATGATCCAATTACATATGATTTGCTTTTGTGCCACTGTTCTCAGCTTCACGAGCTTCCGATTGAGATTTACTTTTCTCTTCATAAATCAGAAACTAAGATGACAAAATCTTTTGTGCCACTGTTCTCAGTCCAGATATGATTTTGTACTCAATTGGAATCTGGATTGCACCTTAAACATATTGGAAGTAAGCTATAGTTATCTAAAGCCTTAGATTAGAATTTGGATCCGAATGGTAATTTTTCATAGTATCTTACTGATTCGGAGACAACGATCATGACATCCATGTGTGAAGCAGAGACATATTGTTACGCGAGTGAGAGTGAGAGAGAGAGAGAGAGAGAGAGAGAGAGAGAGAAAATCACGGTTTGATAGACTATATATGAAATTTTAGAGGTTGGTGATATTGTTGGTCTAACATGAGGGCTATGTGATTCCGTACTGACCCAACTCTTTTTACTGACTCTGGATGAGTTGTTTCAGTAGATGTATTGAATCTTCTCATATTTGTTTCCCAATTGACTAGGAAAATTATGAATATTAGTGTTGGTTATGTTTATCTGCATTTTATTCTGCCTTGACCAAGATGTTAGGGGAATCTTAATTAGCCTTTTCATCATTATATATATCCACCAATTGTTCATGTTATTATATTTTGGTGTTCATTTTAATGAGTAGCTTCCTACAATGTCTCACAGATGATTTCGACAAGACCAAAAGGAGTTCTTATTTTGGTTTACCAGCTCTGGAGGTTTCCAAGGCATTTCCCCAAGCAACTCCGGCATCCACCTTTCCTCCTTGCAGTAAGATGGATGATCATTATCATTTTCATTTTCATTTTTTTAGCTATCCTAAGAAGTTGTACAGGATATAACATGTTGAGGTTTTGCAACATGCTAAAATTTATGCATTTACTATGGCTCTTAGATAATGTCTGTTCTAATATTAACAATCATACCATGAATTATTATTAATATTCTAGTTATCAATTGCAGCATCAGATTATTATCAGTTTGATGATCTATTGACTCCTGAGGAGCAGAGTGTCAAGCTTAAAGTAAGAGAGTGTATGGAAAAAGAAGTTGCTCCTATCATGGCAAAGGTTATCTTTCTCATGCTATTCCTGTCTTTTTACATAAAAACCAGATGTTAGTTTTTCTTTCTAGTTCTAGTAGGCAAGGCAGGGGATGTTCCTTCACTTTTGAGTTGTTACTTAGATTTGCAGTGTTGACAAAATAATAATCCAGTGAACGTTGTTTTTTTCAGTATTGGGAGAAGGCAGAGTTTCCTTTTCCTATTGTTCCAAAGCTTGGTGCCCTGCGTATTGCTGGAGGCACGATCAAGGTACTTTACAATTTACATGCTGTATTCTTTCTTTTTTTGAGATAGAAAATATTGTAGACGTGTTTTATATCTGGTTATGGTTACCAGGGTTATGGTTGTCCTGGTCTTTCCATTACTGGAAGTGCTATTGCTACAGCAGAGCTTGCTAGAGTTGATGCAAGCTGTTCTACTTTCATTTTGGTGCATTCATCTCTGGCAATGCTTACTATTGGTGAGATTTTGATATTACCATCATCTTTTATCTTCAGAACATATTACTAATTACTAGAGGTATTCTTAAACTAAATCATGTCTTTGGTACTTCTCTGGACTGTCAAGAGTAGCATTATGTGGATCAGAGGCCCAAAAGCATAAATATTTACCTTCTTTGGCAGAACTGAAGACTGTAGCTTGTTGGGTAAGTAGTTCTTTCTTGGGCATGGTATGGATTACAAGAATTTGTGTTTCACATAAAACTCTTTCAGTTTACTAAAATAAATTGTATTCTCTAGGCTTTGACAGAGCCTGACTATGGAAGTGATGCAAGTGCTCTAAAAACAACCGCTTCAAAGGTTCAAACTCTCAATCTCTTATTTTCTGTGTAAAGGCACCACTTTTTTGTTGATGGTCGTTGCGATCAGCAGTGAACAATATAATTGCATGACATCTCATGTCATGTGGTTTTGTGATCAGGTGCAAGGAGGTTGGGTACTTGAAGGCCAAAAACGTTGGATAGGAAATAGTACCTTTGCTGATATATTGGTTGTTTTTGCCCGAAATACATCAACGAATCAGATAAATGGGTATGAGTTATAGCATATAACATGCTGGCTACTTCTTCCTTTCATTGTTCAGCAAATGTTTACCCTTTGAGATGGTGTGCATATTGGTGCTTCTAGTTGTTGGAGCAAATGTGTATAAGACATAGCAAGCAAGACTTCAAGAGTGTTGAGAGCTTCAACTTTTTTATTGGTACCTAATAACTAAAGGAAATGATATGCCTGACAATATCTTGGTGTCAACCTCAGTATCCCGTATCTTACCTTGCCTAGTTCCATAAGATCTCTCTCTCTCTCTCTCTCTCTCTCTCTCAGTATCCCATCTACATTACTGTTAAATGTACCAAGTTATTTGCTTTATCTGTGGTTGCAATACTTCATTGTGGTGGTTTGCTGTCATATAAGTGCACACTGTTCCCTTACCTAGAATGCTGCTTTCTTTCACAGATTTATAGTGAAGAAGGATTCCCCCGGATTAACTTCTACAAAAATTGAGAATAAAATTGGTCTCAGGATGGTTCAAAATGGAGATATTCTGTTAAGGAAAGTCTTTGTCCCTGAGGAGGATAGATTACCTGGCGTCAACTCTTTCCGAGATACAAGCAAGGTTAGCATACAGCCATGCACAACTGGATCCTTGCTCACTCACTCACACACACTGCCATCCATTTCTAGAATACAAACAAAGTTAGCTCTCATGAACATGCTTGTGTGCCGGCATCAGTACATCTATTGGTTCTTTGATTTTTTTCGTTTCTACATATCTGCTAGGCACATGAATTTCCATACTGGCATGGCTTGTTTCTCTATTCCCGTCATCTAGATTGGGTGGCATCATTATCTTTCATAACGTTTGTCTTGATTTGTCTTGCTGTGAATCTAATTCCTGCAGTCTGAATCAGGTGCTTGCTGTTTCACGTGTTATGGTTGCCTGGCAACCTATTGGAATATCAATGGCCGGTTATGATATGTGTCACAGGTATAAATGTATACGATTCATTTTCTTCAATTGAAATGCTGAGGATCCTTTATGGAGAATTCACACTGGGGAATGATGACTTTACCTCCTTAATTGAACGTCCCAGTACGACTTGTTCTAACATCTAGGTTTTATTGGAAGGTATTTGAAGGAGAGAAAACAATTTGGAGCTCCATTGGCAGCTTTCCAGATCAACCAGCAGAAACTTGTCCAAATGCTTGGTAATATCCAAGCAATGTTTCTTGTAGGTTGGCGTCTTTGCAAGTTGTATGAAAATGGTAAAATGACCCCAGGTCAGGCTAGCTTAGGAAAGGTAAGAAGAATACAAAAAGCCTCTTATCCTTGTTATGGTTACATAACATTGCCTGGTCGTGACAAACTTTTATTATCATCAGGCATGGATCACCTCAAAGGCAAGAAAAAGTATTGCTCTTGCACGGGAGTTACTTGGTGGCAATGGGATCTTGGCAGATTTTCTAGTTGCAAAGGTACTTGTGCAGTTTTCCTCCTTTATTCAAAATGCATTTAATCCAAGGTTGATATTATATGGAATGAGTATATTTTGATTCTGTTTTGCATGTAATCAAGAATCAGTCAGTATATTGGGATTTGTGTTCAACTGTTGGAAATATCTGTTTCTTGATGTTTTATGCAGATATGAGCTACATTGGCCTTTTCTGGATTGATAACAGTAACAGTTTTTATGAGCATTTGCTAAACCCGATTATATTTGTTTGTGGTCGTATTTCAGGCATTCTGCGATATCGAACCTATATACACGTATGAAGGGACCTACGACATCAACACCTTGGTAACGGGTAGAGAAGTAACTGGTTTGGCCAGCTTCAAGCCAGCTATATTGAGCAAGCAAAGCCGCCTGTAACAATGTAAAGCCTTGGTCCATAATAACATGGTCCCGCAAAGAGCTGTTCTTGCTGATGCACTGTGGTTTAGGGCTGCAACTGCAAGTAAGATAATCTAGGAAATGGGTCAAATAAGTTGTAGATGTTTTTTTAGAAATTTTTATGTAAGAACTGTACAAGCAAATGTAATAAAAAAAAATGGTGAAACTTCTTTCCAACCTTAGTTGCAAATTGCTTTCGTGATAAATCGACTATCTGGGTGTTGACATTGATGGGTTTAATTGTTAAAAGACTAAACTGTCTTCTTCATTGTTTTTGGCAACTTTTTATCCAAAAGTTGGTCAAAACAAAACAAATTTATTCGTTTTGGTACTTGGTATAGTTACATATTTGATCTTTTGTTTCTTAAATCAATAACATTTTAATGCCAAATCACGCTTCTTAACCTCTCAAGAATGTGGTCTGTCCATCATGCTTATCATCAACTTCTAAGACCTGCTAATGGGCGCGCTACAGATTCATCTAGAAAATTAAGTTTATCTGTATAAAATGTTTGAGAACCATTGAAACAACAAGGCCTCAATACAATAACAGCTTAGAAATTCTCTGAATGGCTATCAAATCCAATCATCTCCATGAAGTGCTTTTCGGAGAATCGAGGTCTTAATATCCCGATAGCTCAGTGTATCTATCTGTCCACTTTGCCCTATGATCACAAGTGCTCTCTTATGGAATGTTCACAACCCAGACTTCCACAGTAGCTAATGCAAGCAATTCTAGCTCACCATCATGGAATTATCAAGCATATATGGAGACACTGTCCATCACATCACAAGCTCTGATGTTTTGCTCATTTTCTGGGGAGTTCAGTAACTCTATCACTAATAAATTACTAGAATAGCTGGTTAAAAAAATTGCACCATCGTTGAGAAAGCCGTTTTGAGATGTGTTCTTGACTCCATTTCTCAATCAAGAGTACTCATAAGAACTTGTAAGCATTACCAAAATAGCTCAATTTTACACTTATATGTTATTTTCCAGTCTCCACCTCTAGAGAGGCCTCTTAAAAAGACTCAGAAACCCAAAATCTTCAACAAAAATTCCGGCAAAAACAAAAAAGTCAGCGAGCAGGAGCGAAGCTAGAACTAGAATTGGTCACTCTCGTTTCTCTCTCGTCTCTGTGCTTCCTCCTGTAAACCCCAGGTCCTGATCCTCATCTGAAGCTGAGCGGCGGAGGCCAAAAACGTCACCGTTTGGGACGGACTCAGAATGTCCACCACCTTCACCGCCGTGCTCATCCTCAGAAAATCCGCACTCCCCAGCAGCGATTCCAGCGCCGCTTTTAGCGGATCGAGCGACCTCTCCTCTTGCAGAATCTCGCCGTCCACGAGCCGAGCCGTCCGCCGGAGAATCTCGAGCAGCGGCGGCGCCGCCACGCTCTCCTGGATCTTGGCCAGCTCGTCGTTCAGGACCCTCTCGTCCATCTTCGTCTCCTCGATCAAACTGTTGATCTTCTGAACCTGATCCGCCGACAAGTCACCGATCGAGTTGGTGGCGAGACGGAAGGCGAGTCCCGGCTTGAACCCGGCGATCCAGAGGAAGCTCCGCTCCAAGGGAGTGAACCAGGTGGCTGCGTAGACGACGAAGATGTTGCGATGAGCCGCTCTTGATTTCTCTTCAAAGTACTGCTGGTAGTGGCCGAGGACTCTGTTTATCAGTTCTTTGAGGTCCTCGTCTCTGTTTTCACCGGAGTGGTTTTTGGCCGAGAGAAGCTCATCCAGATACTGCTCTTGGCGGGCCAGCCAACCTTCTAGAAAGCTCTCAAATGAGGAACCAGTGTAGCTAGTACTCCCAGAAGCCATTTATAATACAGGAGGAGGCAGAGAAGAAGAAGCAGAGAAACAGAGTAGACAAAGGGTTTGGTGTTTATGAAAATGGAGAGTGAAATTGGGTTATAGGACAATTAGGAGATACTTTAAGGGTTTTCCGGAGCTGACCCAGAAGGCAATGCGCATCTAATACGCAAAAGTACAAAAACAGAGGAGGAAGGATAAGGATAAGAAACAGAGCAATGAAAAAGGAAGTGGGAAATTGGGGTGAGATATTTAGGAGATAGTTATAGTAATCACAAATCTGAAAGAAAAGGACATCACATTTGGAGACGCAAGTGAAGATGAGTGGTGGAGAAGAAAAGGAGAAAGAAACAGAGCAAGAGGAACAGGTAGTGGAAGGAGGAGATTTATATATGAAAATGGAGGTGGGGAATTGGGGAGGAAGGAGAGTAGAGAGGATGTGATTGGATTTGCTTCGAGGCAAAGAATCCGAGGGAGAAGAGAGTGCTTCGTGGGTAAGATTTCTCGGCGTCTGTTTGTGGTTGGGGAAGAGAGTAATGAGAGTGAGAGTGTTAACAGAGAAGAAAGTGGTAAGTAGGAGACAATAGACAAACACCAGAAATGGGGTGATTCCGCTGGAGACGCGTGTGGGGGCTGAATTTACAATTTCACCCCCAAATTCTCTTTGGAGTTTGTGACGGAGAGAGTGAAATGTAACGGTGCTTTGTTTCTGTTTTTTTTTTCTCTCTTTTTTTTGTTTCTTAAAAGACAGAGCACCGCCAGAAAGAGAGGTATTGAATTGATTTTTAGAGAGAGATAGTATCGGTGGGTTTTGTCGTGGAGCGAGGCACGTTTTATTCAGGCGAAAATTGCATTTGTGAAGAAAGTGCTAGAAAAATCCATAAAGGTGAGCAAGCGAAAACTGTGCCCTTTGTCGGACGTCAGCTGTTTTGATCCTATTTGCCTCTACACTCACTTACTACTGTAGTCATCTAAAACTTACAAACAAAAATGGTGATGTCACAATCGGGTTAACCGACCAAAGTTGTTTTAGCTTAATTTTATATTTAGATTTAGAATATGATACCCTGTAGTTAAGACGTTTAATTTTATATGAGAAATTTAAAGTTCGAGTCTTAAAACCATACGAAATTTAGAGAATCCGAGTTTTAAAGTATTCTGTATAAACGCATTCAAAATGTCTGATGGTTAAAATGTTTGACCTCATATGAGAAATTGAGAGCTCGAGTCCAAGGGTACCAACTACGCGAGTCTATATAGAATATCTCAAGGTTAAGAGGCCGGTGTTTATATAATCATTTACAAGGCGCTCATGCTTCTGTTGTGAAGTCTCATGTTCGAGTCTTTTAGGAAAGGGTAAATAGCACCTGTAGTCCTTGGACTTAGTTCTATTTTGCGTTTAGTTCTCGAGTCCAGTTTTTTTTTTTAAACGTCCCTGTACTTGTATAAATTTTAGGTTTGGTCCAAATGACCTGCTGCAGCAGGTTTCGAAAACGT
>JAYMTK010000353.1:0-23717 GCA_036897405.1 Pelargonium myrrhifolium
AAAATCATAGATTTGGACGGGTCGCTCCGCTCCCCCAAATTCATTTGGGTGAGTATAAGTGATTTTAAATGAGGTGTTATCACCTCACTGGCTTTGTTAAGTTGCAACTGATATACATTTTACCCTATATATATATATATATATATATTATTTTTCTCTAAGTTATGAAATTGACAAGGGGAGCTGCGGTTGAATTTACATACTTGCAAATGGAAATGTTTTGGGCTATTATCATACTCACTTATTAATAATGATTAGGCCCATTACGTGTTTTGGCCCATATTATATGTGATACCTACCAATACGGAGTATTATAGATCCACTTTTTCTGGGAGATAATGATTTCACTAAGCACCACCTAAAATGTGATTAAGACATAAACTAAACAAAATCACGTTCACCAAATTCTGACTTTTCTGGCCTACAACCAATCATGATCTTCACTTTTAAAAAATATTCTTCCCATTTCTTTTCTCGCAAATCGGTGGGTTGAGAAAGCAGATTATTGAGCCCATGCACAATAGTCAGACCTCTCACATGAACCCGCGTGTCTCTTCAGTCAATATTTAGGAAATGGGGTCCACGCAGACACAGTCCACCTTGTATATGTCATTTGATTGGGAGCAATAGATCCATCCAGGAATCTGAATCTCTTCTGCTCCTCCCAAAATGCCTCAGGGAAAGCTTGAAGTCCTTCTCGTCGGAGCCAAGGCTCTGGAGAACACTGATTTGCTCGGTAACTAGTTCTCTTTTCTTTCTGTTTTCCCTCTCTGCCGATTTCAATTTCTTAGATCAATTGGCTTCTGATATGTAAATATCGTTTTGTTTTGACCCTTGTAGGGGACATGGATCCTTATGTTATTCTCATATGTCGCACTCAAGAGCACAAAAGCAGTGTTGCATCAGGTGTGTGTGGGTCTCTAAATCTTAATCTACTGCTACGTACCTTGCAAATTCGCCATTTTACTTGAGCTTGCCATGGTTGATTGTTGCAGGAAAAGGAAGTGACCCACAGTGGAACGAAAGTTTTGTATTCGCCATTACTGATGGTGTTACTGAGCTCAAACTCAAGATTATGGACAGTGACACCGGCACTCAGGATGATTTTGTGGGTGAAGCAACGTATGTGCCACTACTACTACTACCTTTTGTTTCTTTTTGTGTATAAACAGAGTTTGATTTCATTTCATTTCATGATATACTTGCAGCATTTCGCTGGAGCCTGTGTTTATGGAGGGAGATCTGGCGGTTGCGACGTACAATGTCGTCAAGGACCAAGAATATTGTGGAGAGATTAGACTCGGCCTCACCTTCACTCCTGAGGTGAATCGATATTTATACATCACTTGACATCTGATTAACTGATTGAATTGAAAGACTGTAAATATCATTGTTGTGTTGTGCTGACTTAAGTTTGTATGATTTCCCGCATATCATAGGATCGGAGTGATCGCTATTCTGCTACAGAAGAAGAAAGCTTTGGGGGATGGAATCAGTCTTCAGTTAACTGACTTCAAGCCTTGATAATCAGTTTCTCCTGGTGACTGTTAGTTGATGTGTGGTTCTGGTGTTTTGTGTTCTGTGTTGATCTTGAATCTTCTACAATACAATCAGATGTTCTTCAATATGCTTACGCTTTGTTGTCTTAAATTCTATTTCTGCTGAATCAAATAGTAAGAAAGTTCACAACAGGTGATTCTATGTTGAAGTAGCCTAGAATCTACATGAACTACCAAAACTTCGGCTAATTTGGTTGGGATCTGAAGTTCAATTCATCCGAAACTAATTGGATTCTATTTAGAATTACATAGTAAGCTCATTCTAATCGAACACACATGATAAACTATAAACGCAACTCTAAAACCCTGCGGTGTTTATACAGACAACATATTAAGAATGTTAGAGACTCATCCAATTGGATGAATTCTATAATGGAAAATACGATTAAACAGAAGATCATGTAACAGTCACCATGCTTTTCTACATATTCTTAAGACAAGATTAAGATTAATAACTGATATAATGGCATCCATTAGTTTATATCAAAAGACAACACTATCATGACATCCATATTAACCCCTGCGTGCCCTGTCCTCAGATGCAAGGTTAAAATAACACCTGATGTACATCTATATATAGCATTCACTAGTTAATATCAAAATACATATTAAAGGTGGCAGTTCAAAATGCATTATGATTTACCTAGCTTAAGTATAGTAGCAAAAAATTAGCCACCTTTCTTTTAGGATTTTACCTTCCCATGGCCATGGAACTCCTTATTCACTTCCAAGCATGGTGGTTGTTCAGTACCAGTTCTGCTGCAACTGGGTAAGCTCACATTTACAGGCAGCAATGGATGGGCTGATGTTTTTTCTGGGGTGTCAAAGTGGGATGAAATATCATTTTGAAAAAAGCTTGGTGAGCCAAAATCTGGCAGTGCATCACTACTACCCCTCTGGCTGTGAGAAGTATCAGGTTGTTGCTGGAAGGAGCTCTGGATAGCTGTCTCTATTGGTATATCTCCTGTAAGAGTCTTGATCGCAAATTCTAGGCATGGGTCAGACCAGGAGTCCCCAAATGAAAAGAAGGAATATGGATCTGCCTTCTCATTGTCTGTTTTCTCACTCTGCAATGGCTCTAAAGTAATATTGAGATCTTCCAGAATCCTTTTGCTCTGCTTTGATGGTTCTGCGCGTAATGGAGTGTTGGTGGCTGGTGAAACATGCTGAGGCATTGCTGTTTCCGACACAGATTTGATTTGCCAATTCGCTCCAACTGCCAAACTATCAGGAGTGAAACTTGTACTTGGATCTGGAGCCAGTTCTCTATAAGATCTTCTACATGCTGCTAGATGAGCTTGATCACCGGACGAGTAAGCCAGGTGCTCCTGTTCAAGCCCAGTGGGTCCTCTTGTCAACCGACTATGAAAGTTAAACTCTTCTTTGTTCATGGATTTCCTAGAGTTCAGTTTAGTTTTTCTTTTGCTGCTCTTTCCTACAATGTCAGTCTCCTTAAGAATATCATAGACAGGAGTTGACATAGGATCCACTTGAACGGTATCTTCCACTGGAATTGCACCTGTGAGAGTCTTGAAAGCGAATTCTAGGCATGGGTCTGTCTCAAAAGCAGACAAGAGATGTGATTCTGCCTCTCCCTTCTCTGTTGTCCTAGCTTCCCTCTGTTGCACTTGCTTACCACAAACACGTTGGTCCTCAAGCCGTTTCTTGCTCTTATTTGACAGTTCTCTTTGTGGAGTGTCAACATTTGTAAAAGTATAATGTGGTAGCTTTATTTCTGATCCATCGTTGAGCTTCTTAGATGCTTCATCCACCAAGTTATCTGGACCCACACTCACATCTAAAGTAACTTCACTTTTATGTAAGTCTCCACTTGCATTGACAGCCAACTCAGCAAGTCGTTTTGAAGACCGGCGTGGCAAGTTAAGCTCTTCTTTGTTCTTAGGTTTTCTCTTTCTGCTCTGTGTTTTGCTATGGTTGTTCTTTTCCCTATCGCCCGCAAGCAAGTCCTCTTGTAGGATATTAACTTCAGAAGTTGAAACAGGACCATCAGTAGCATTTTTTTTGCTCTGGTTTCCCTCGGAGCCTCTAGCTACAGGCCTGGCTGACCTAATTACAGTAACGATTTCCTCACTTTCAGCACACTCCTTATTCACATTTTCCATGGATACCCTCTTCCCTGGCTGTTTTGTCGAGCCATCAGTTTCTGGGAGTGCTGACCCACTCGCACCAACTGTTTCCTTATTTTCATCAGACTCTTCAACCACGGTTTCCTTGGTATCCAAGAGGACCTTAGATAATCTCCTTTTGCTCTGATTTCCACTGGAGCTTCTAGCTATGGGCCTGGCTGACCTAGTTGCAGTAACGATTTCCTCACTTCCAACACACTCCTTATTCACATTTTCCGTGGATACTGTCTTCCCTTGCTGTTTCTTTGAGCCACCAGCTTCTGGCAGTACTGACCTACTCACATTAACCGTTTCTTTATTTTTATCAGACTCTTCAACTGCGGTTTCCATGCTATCCAAGGGGGCTTTAGATAATCTCTTGCTCCGCCTTTTCTTTGAGTCACCAGCTTCAGGCATTACAAAGTTGGCTGACTCGAAACTTCCATGAACTGCGGTTTCCTTGGTATCCAAGGGTTCTTTAGATAATCTCTTGCTGCGCCTTTTCTTTGAGTCACCAGCTTCGGGCATTACAAAGTTGGCTGAGTCAAAACTTCCATCAACAGCTGCAGTTTGTTGCACACAGAAAGTTATTCACTTAACCATGATTGGCTTGTTAAGGCCACTAAATGGGAATTAACACAACTATCACAATTCACAACATGATGAGAGTTATTCATAACCTGTTTAACCCTCACCTGCAGTATACTCTTGGCTGGTTGCTGGAAGATTGATTTTAAGTCTTTTAGCTGCAGATGATCCCTAAAATAGACAAAGAAAGAACCAAAAGAAATCATGTTAATTTTCATTTGCATGGTGTCCCAACTGAATAATAATAATAAAACAAAAAGAACTGAATATTAATTGATTATAATTACAGTTTACAAGGCTTTGACCTGCTGGGGTCTTTTAAAAAATTATTGAACAAAATATGGAAAATAACAAACCAAATTCCCATATAGCAAACAAAGGAATTGATACCTAAGTATCTAGAAGGTTGGAAGGTGAAAATGAAAAATGCACAACAAAAGGGTCTCGTCGTTTCCGAGAACAGGAGTTGATTTTTTTATTTTTTTTTTTGGACAAACAGAAGTGGTTACATGGAAGAGTTTTAGCTGTTTGGTATGGTGTGGATTAATGTAACACCAGCGCATTCTTCGCTTAGCTAGTCATCTCCAGAGCGTTTTGCACCAGAAAGAGTTCCTATCTAGATAGCCCAAGGTTGATCAATCCAACATTCTAATACTGGCATAAATATTGATACTCTAATTCATCAATAAAATCCCATGGACCAAGCATGTTGGTAATTTTGCTAGTCCGGTGAAAATGGACAATGAACCACCAAAGAAAATCCAAATGGTTGCACAAACATTAAGTATGATCTAGAGAACCAAGTATGGGGTGAACTTACTGAGCTTTTATCATCCATCAACGCTTGATCATCGATTTGCCTTTTGTTTGATTTAAATGCAAGTCTACGAATCTCTCCGGTTTCTAGATAGTGCAGTACATCCTTTCTGGAGCGAAACACATGTCCAGTGACTGGGTCTGTGTAGAACTGTAGCAAGTACTGATTCATTCATTAACTATGGAATGGGCATAGAACTCGCTAAAATAAGCTGCAACTGTCAACAATTATATATCCAAGTAGGACACAAAATACAGAACAGACATACACAAACATTCCTTTATATGTCTCTGTATAGTTTGCATTTGTGTGGGAAGAGAGAGAGAGAGAGAGAGAGAGAGAGTTACACTTCAAATGGACCAGAACCAAGAGGTGACAGAAGAATTCCATACCGGGTCTTTTCTGAGTCTAGTTCCACTCTTTTTAATCTTGATTTCCTTTATCCACCCCGGTGGTAAGTTTTCGTCTCTACACTCCTCAATCACGACCTACATTTCACATGAAATGATTAGAACTGCATATCAAAATAAACACATGCTTTCCATCTTCTACAAATACTTCATAACAAAATGAGATGGTACTACAACCTCAGTATGTTCGGGAATCAAAATAAATTGCAGATGGAATGCTAATTTATTGCTGCAATAATAACATAATTCTACAATAACTGTGAAAACATTTTTATGCCTTCAATCAAACCTCTGCAAATTTTCCAAGGAATCATTCATCCTTGCTATTCTCTCCGGACACCTAAATTAGGTGGGTTTAGGTTTGTGCCTTTGTGGGTACGATTTCTTTTAAGTTTAAATCATATGACGCAGGAAAAGGCTAAAATGGTAAAATTTAAGGGTAATCTTGATATAAATAATTAAATACACTAAATTCACTAGATGAATCCTACCTACAAGAAATAGCATGAGTGTTTTAATGCAGAGCAATTGAAACATTCTCAGTGCATGACACTTAATAATGACAAAAAGTTTCATGCAGAGTCGATGTATTTCTGCCTTATCCATTTAGTGAGATCAAGATACTGACATGACCACTTGATTGACAGTGAATATGAAATCCAGACAAGAAAATAATAGGAAAATAAATGAGAAATAAGAAAGACAAAATGAAGCTAAGCAAGGAACAAACTTTTCCTGCAGAGAGCTTCTTAACAACCGTCTTCGACTGTTCAGGTATTTGACTTTTGTGCTTGAAAGTCTTGAGATATTGGAACACCTCCGGCTTGGAATAGAATTTACCTCCAGTCGACGGATCCATATAACACTGCAGAAAGAATGCAGTTATAAAGACAGAAGAAAAATGTGCCAGAAAAAAAAAATCAATTAAAAAGACTCTTAAAACTTCTGAAGAATTACTTATCCATTCTACATAAGCTTAACGTAGGTTGGAGTTTAAAACAAGACATAATTCAACAAACATGGATTAGAGCTAGATTCACAAAATGACAGATGTTACAGTCTATTAGGCTACTATGTGTGGCTTCTAGCACTTATCAGTCTTAGCTTAGGAGCCAGACTTTCCAAATTTCTTTTACTTCCAAATTCATAGTTGTAATAATCATGCTATAATTAACATATAGATTTCACCACAGCAGTATTGCTAGTTTGAATACGGGATTCCCTTCTTTGCAAGCTGAAATCTCTTAGAAACCCTATATCTCATTGCCTAGCCTTGTTCTCTTTCTTTTTCCTTTCTTTCTTTTAGATAGAAGCTTTGCTCTCTATTCTTTCTCCTTTTCTTCATTGTTAATTTGTTATTAGCCCGTAACAGGCAAGACCTATCAGCTTTAAGGCAAACCAATTAAGGAACTTGTTTCCATCATGACAAACCATGTCAACCAGATGCTTAACAACCTAACCTGTCCACCATTCACAACCTGTATACACCGAAATAGCAAAACCTCAAATATGCTGCATGAATGCAACAGTGATCGAACTCATTTATAGATATTACAACAAAATTCAATTCTAACCTATTTTAAGGCATAAATTAACCTTCATTGGTAATTTACTAATTTCTGGTTTTATAGATCATCACGTAAATTGGATTTAAATGGAAAAAAAAAAATCTAGGAGTAATTTCACATAACTACCTTGAACTTGTCACATTTTTTTTATGACTGTTCTCATCTTCAATTTGCAAGAAATAACTACCCTCAAGTTGTCGGTGTACCAATACCCACTCCCTCAAAGGGCTCAACGGTGTGAAGTGGGATTAGAGGGGGAGGTGGTAGCAGAAGGCATAAGGGTGGACATAGCGCTCGACGGCATGGGAAAAGGGCTGGACAGCGAGGGGAGACATGGTCAGAGGGCTCGACTGTGAGAGCAGGCGGTACGGTCAGAGGGCTCAACAGTGAGATGAAGCCAGTTTTGCTGCTGGATTCTGGAAACATTGATTAGTATTATAATAAAAAATCTTCATCCCTCTTTATTGTTGTTTGTAATCCGAAAATTTTCAATTTTGGGGCAAAAATTCAAAACATAACTGGTCGATTCTTGAGCTATGAAGTGAGCAAGTTTCAGCAACGAGAGAGAGAGAGAGAGCTGAAACCTAATAATCAGTGGCATAGTTCTGAAAATTTAAAATGAGGTTAGGGATAAAACATCCTTTCATTTTAGTTTTTACCCTGTCAACTAACAGATTGATTGCTGATAAAAAAAAAAAACTAACAGATTGATTGGTTGAAACTAGAGGGTAGATATTTGTAGTAAAATGAAGTTTCAAGGTAGTTATGAGCAATTAATCCAAAAAATTAAACACAGAAGATACATATCCATATATCCAAATGTTACAAAATAAGATAAGCATACTGACTGGGGATGACTATTAAGTATCATTTGTCAGTCTTTAGACACATACAACAGAAATAGTATTTATTTTTTAAATAATAAAGAAAGTTGTATAACTTTCACACAAATATAAGTTGCACTTAAATCATTAATTGTAAATGTGAAAAGCTAACTCTCACACATATCAATGTTCACGTGACAAGACAATCAAGCATTCCCAGGTTTTAAATAGTTTTGCAAATAGTTATCTAGGAATTCCCTTGTAGTACCAACATACCCGTAAAACAGAACAAAAATTTGCAAACGATAATACATTCAAAACAGAAGGTACTATGCATAAAATGGAAAAACTTTCAAAACAATATGAAAAGTGAAGATATTATTATTACTACCTGAAAAAAGAAGATGCAGAATATTTGCAAGTAAAATGTCTGTTACCTTGTATTTGGTTCCCATTCTTGGACCACTATTTCGTGTTTTCAACTCCATAATCCACCCATCAGGTAACCAGTCAGGATATTCATTTTGTTTTACAACAACCTGTAGATGACATATGATAAATATATGGAGGTTAAAAATTGTGAAAAAAAAAATAGCAACAAAAGTACATTATGTGAAAACTGCAAACTCACTTGCATATGATTCTTTTTTAGGTGCTTTTGCATAGGCATTCTAGTTGGCTGAGCATTGCAATGGTGAGTGCTTTCCTTTTTAATGCATTGCATAACATCATCCTTGGAGAAGCACTTTCTCCCAGTTTCCAAACTCTTGTAGTACTGCATAAGGCAAATATATTTTGAGCGCTACAAGAAATTTTATGAGCATAGTAGCAATCCTTAACCATATAACTTGATTTACTGAGCTAGGATTTGGTAAAATCACACACACACGAAAAGGCAAAGAGAATAAACAATATATACACCCGTCAACCACATATGATTACCAAACATGAATTGAGGTTTAAAAAGTAGCTTTTTGTGCTCAGTGAGTAATCAAAGTTCAATAGCAATGTTACCACGGTTGAGGAGATTATCAGTAACACACTTTAAATTGGAAGACTAAAACGATTGGAGATACGACAAAATTGCTCTTTACTAATTAATGAAACAAAGAAATTACTAGTGTCTCCTATCAAAATTAGTAAGTTCGCAAATCTAAAAGCAGCATGATTGAAAATCTATACAAATGTGTGATTGGCCAACACAAACTCAGACTTTTCAGAAACTGAGCATCATGTCAACTGACATGCAAGATACATCTATCGTCTATTCCATTTACTTATCTATTTCTCTATCTAGCTCAAAAATTTCAAGCATCCAACAACGAGTCAAATCTTTCAACATTCAACAGACAAACATCACATGCATGAAGTAATCTAAACACAGTTTCTCCACAAATGTGCAAAATCATAAATCCTCCCCCACTCAATCAAAATCAACACCAAAAGAACACAAATCTCAATCAATGAACAGCAAACACCAATACAGTAATCACGATCTGCAGTTCAATTCACTAACTACACAATTGCAAAAGCTACGGTTCTTGATCCGAGCATGAAATCCGGAAAATCAAAGCCCGAAAACACGAAAAGTCGACAAATCAAGAGTAAAAATAGAATCATACCCTAATTTGGCGACCACTCCTGAGCACATTGAATTGAACGGTCCAACCGGCGGGAAGCCAGTCAGGCGAGTCCTCGGCCGCCATTTAGCAAGAGTCCGGCGTTCTCTGGAACAGAGTTGCCGGAATCGGAGAATTTGTCGGACGATCAAAGATTTTGTGAGTAAAGTAAGAGTTAGAGCATGATGTGTGTGTCTCCGTCGTTGCAAAGGGGAGTGAGAGATGTAAATAAGAGCAACAAGTATGCGACTTCGAGGCCACGTGTTTCCACACAGTAAATGAGTAAACGAGTTCAGTTGAGTTGATAAACAAGAAAAAAAAAAAAAAAAGTCCCTTTAGATAAGGAACAAAAAAGTCAGATATCTCAGACTCCTATTTACCATGAAAATAATAGTAATAAAAAACAGTACACTAGAAGGACTGGATTCAGTATCTCAGACTTTTATTTGCTTTTCTAGTTTTGCTATCTATGGAAAAGAAATTGCAGTTCCTGTATTTATAGTTCTGCTATGAAACTACAGTTTTCTTTTTTCTGTTTTCTTTTTTAAAGTCACCTTGTGTTGATTCTATTTAGGGTATGATTACGATTCAGTCGTTTGGATTACGATTTATACTTCAAACACTATTACATTTAAAGTATAAATCGTAATATAAAAATGTAAAGTTATGAGAATGCAAATCTCATTTTATCTATTATAGATGATAATCAAATTGCACATAAGCAAGAGAATGAGAATCAGAATGAAAATGAATGTGTTTTATTCAAACATTATCAATGAGAATCTCATTCTCATTCCGACGTAATCCAATAAACTAAACTGCAATGAAATGAGTTCGCAGCTAAATTAAAACAGATTTTTTCACCTATATTTTGGCAATTATTTGTAATTAATCCGTTAAAAAGTGTGTAGTTACATTACCACTAACTAATAAATAAAAGATCTTCTGAACCAGCTTCTTCTTACCTAATTTCTTCCTACTTTTTTTCAACTTCTCTTTAAACTTGTTCAACATTTTTTTTAATACTGTTCAACATTTATTTTTGATTGTAAAGGAAATAATTTCTTTGGATTGACCAACCTTTTTATATTATACTAGCTATTAGCTAGTAGACATAGGTATTGTTTGATAAGTCTTTATTACTTCTATATAAAACTACAGAGGTTTTGGGCCGCAAAAGTTTGTATGGCAAAAATTAGATCATCATAATTGTCTATAGATGTGGGTCTTGTATAGATAATTTGACATTGTTTCTCATATGAGGTTCATACCCATGTGAGAAACTGTGGATGCCTATATAAATTTCATCCCCAAAATACTCTTCAATCACATAGCTTATCTGTTATTAAACATTACCCTCATTCTTCATAGAGAATCTCTGTTCTTTGAATCACCATCATCAAAGTTCAACAACAGTCATCAAAGCTCACCCACCATAATCATTCTTTTTTTCTTTCAATGATCTTGAAGTTGTAATATAAAGACAATAGGAATAGAAAATCACAACATTTGAAACATACAATTGCAATGTCAATTACAACGTGTATGAGAGAATTTTAATTGCAATGTCCTTTTTCTATTGTTTGGCTAAGTTTGAGAAAGAGAAAACAAAAACATTGGTTCAATTTTTTATTTTATTATTAAAAGAGCACCTATAGTTTTAGTTAATACAAGTGAAGATTATAGTTCATCTCGTGACACGACACAAAATTAGTGTGATTTTGTTCACATTGTGTAATCTTGTTAGGCCAATAAAACACACATGCATGACACGCTTATCATGCATACTTAAGAGTATAATTGTAAATTAAATAATAATGATTCAAACGTTTAGGTCGTATTCGTGTTTGGTGTTCATAACCATATTGTGTGTGTGCTGGACTATACAACACGAGTATTAAACATGTCGTGCAATACACTAACAACTCTTTAGCACGACACAAACGAAACACATACGCACGAATTGCTAGCTCTTATTATATGCCAATAACCCCCACTATTGCACTAACTACAATTCCATTTCCATGTTCTCTTTTATTATTCTGAAGATTTTTACTCTTTATCTCTTGCAACAACAGTACATTTTCTTTCTTCCATTGTGAAGATATTTTTATATGTTCATCCAAGTATAAGAAAACTCATATGTATTTGTAAAATTGGTCTCACATTCTGCATCTTTAGATACTTCCAATGGACTTTAAACCAAAATGAAACCAAAACTTTCTAGACTCCTTAAATAAAGACTTTTTTCCATTTGCAGTTTTGCTTTTATAGGTGTCAAGATGAAGAAAAATCTTTAAATGTAAAAGCAGAAAAATACAGATTACACTTTCTGTTGATCAGTCAAAGTAATGGTACAGAGAAGGTTACATGATATGAGAAGATACATCTTCTTTCCAATTTAATTTAGAGATCAGAAATTTCACTGTAAGGAACCCATTGTATTGTTTGATCTTTCCAATTCTTTGCAGTGTAGGTGTGCCACATGTTCCCATATGCTTAATTTCTTAGCTAACTTCAGGTATTGATGACCATATTTGCTTGTAATATATTCTTTCACATTGAAATTGTTTAATATTATAATTAAAATATTGCTTTTTTCTATAAAAAAAAAAATATTTGAATGCCGACTCCTTAATTGTTGCTTGGTGGCTTTGCATGAAATGGCATCCAAAAAGTTTGTCCCTGACCAGCTCTTGAGTTGATGTGCTTGAATTTGACTTTGAGACCTAAGTTATCTAAATCGCAAAACATTTCGATACACAAATGAGAGCACGGAATGTCAGGATTTTAGAGTTTTGGAATGAGAAACAGAACGACATTTTTATTTGTTTTGTTGGTGTTTAATGTTCTGTAACGGAACGTTTTGAAATGGATATCGCTATTCAAGTAGAGTTTTCTGGTAACTTAGTTAATTCTAGATCGTTACAGTTGTCATATTCAGCTGCAAGAAAAGGAAAAGCTTATGCAGTTTACACTTTACATGACTAAACTCAATACAATTTTGCAAGGTTTCACCATTAAAATGAATCAAAATCATAAGCGTTTCTACAAAAAAGAAAAAAAAAAAAGAAAAAAGCTCTGCTCTTACATTCTATTTCAACTGATCTATGGTACAAAACAAAAAATGAATAGAACTGATGATTCACACTAACAGCTGCAAAATATATATCTGTATGATCTCTAGAAAAACGTATCAAATTTGCAGAAGTCTATTAATCAGTTATGGAGTGGGTTTGGTCCACCTGGAACTGTTCTGTGAGAAACTCTATAAAGTGGCTCTGTTTCATCTTTGCTGGACAGCTCTGAAGCTTCTGCAGAGAGATGCCACCGGTTCCTGCTGTACAATTCGTGCTCTGTTGTCTCCTTGGATTCTTGAGTACTCCAAGTTCTGTGGATGTCTCTGCAACTTGTGATGTGGCTTGTTGCAAGTATGATCATGAAGATGACTAGTGCCAGCCTCTGATTTTCAATTCCCATGACGAGAAATAAGTGACCAGAGGAGATTTAAAGAGATGGAGAGGAGGCAGGTAGTAGATTACTAATACAGGCAAGCTATTTCAACTCCTTTTAATACTGGATCTTTGTCAAGATAGAACCAAAACTAGCAAATAGTTGTCTATAAAAATGGCAGAATTGCCCTTTTTGCCATGCAGTCGTGGACCAAGAAAGGAGATTCAAAAGATTAAACTGATAGTCGAAGAGCTTAGCTTAACATATGTATATCGAACAGTGACAAACTTCACATTATTTCGATATGGGATACAAAGGTTCTGGTTGAGTACGAGGCTATTATAGTCTTTTGGATATATGTTGAGTGCTGATTTGAAAAACCGTTTTATTTTCCTAAACGGCTACGAGGGCGTTGACTTTACATTAATCGGGCTAATCACTTGCACAAATGGGTTTGATAATTAACCCACATTGTGCTAGCTATAATTATTGGTGGAGACTTGGGTACATTAGAAAACACGTGGCGAAAGAGTAGAGTGACACCTAATGTTCCCATTGTCTCATGTTCTTGCTTCCAAGCTTAACTAATTGGACACTGAACTGGATTATCTATATATACCTCTGTTGATGACGAGACAGTGTTTGTAGCTTGTACAAGGCACAACCAAACAGTGGGCTCCATCTTCAACCTCAGATTATTGTTCCTGTTACATGTAACAGAGAGCTATACCAATTGTTTATTGGGTTTTTCTTTGTGTTATTTGTAGCTGTGGATATTTGGAGTACATTTTGGAGCTGTGTATATTGACTTTATAACTTGATAGACGTGATGTACATAAAGACTGTTAATTATATAAATGAAGTATAATATAAGCATGAGAAGAATTTAGGAGGATGATACAAAAATCTGTGACGTGTTTATTGAAAAAATCGGTCCCTTGAGTGGTAGATGGAGTGACGTATTTGAAATCTGAAAAATTCATGCTCAATAATGTCATTTTCCAGGAATTTCTTGCACCAATTCAGTGAAAATCATGTTATTGTCGTCTTCTTTTTTCTTGCTTGCGAGATTTTCAATACACCTATATGCTCTAAGAAAGGTTTTACTCTTTTTTACTCTTTAAAGTATTTTTGTTGAAACAAACTCATATTCTGATTAAATTATTTAAAAAATATTATTCGTAATTCCACTCAATAAATTGTTTTGTTCGTTGAAGAGCCTCATAATCAGTGTCACATGATTATTATATTTCAAACTTCTTTAGAAGAAATATTTCAAATGTCAATTTATTTGAAATATTGCAATTGCTTAAGAACTAAAAATGCTTTGAAATTATACGTGATTATTGTAAAATATTAAAATGTAGATTGACAAGACTACCATCAATTTTTACTACGTGGAAATAGTAATATAGGTGGATATATTAAGGATTTGACGTTGACATTGAATAATATTTCTACCAAAACAAAAATTAGGATCATTAACTGTTTATTGATAAAGCAGGATTCAGATTAGAGTTTGTATTCAGATAGTTCCGAGACAATTTCGTTTTAATATAAACAAGAAATCAACGGACTTTACAATAGTGAAAATGGGTCTCATGCTGCAATAATCATGACAGACTTGAACATGAAAACAAGTCCCAAAATGCATCCATTCAAGCCTCGCACAAATAATGCAGAACACAAATCAAAGAATGTTCGTGTGTGCGTGCTACTTCTGGATACAGATCCCACTGATATCTTTTAATCCCATTTTCAGTGCTGTCTCCCTCGAGAGCGGGGGAGGATTTTGTAGGCCAATCGATTCACAGAACTGATTGGCAAGCTCGGCAAGTGTGGTTTTGTCTCGACCTATTTCCTCTATCGAGTTATAATACCTGAGCCAGGCATGATATGCTGCTTCTTTGACACTGGTATCAATCCTTGCCATGGACTCCTTTGTCTGCAAACAAAAAAAAAAATCACACGCATTAAGAATAACAAGTGAAAGAACCAGTATAATGCTAACATGATGAAAAAAGAAGCCTAGCAAATGTGCACTTCAACAAACACTCAATAAAGCAAGAGGATGATTTCACTTGGTCCCTCGGAGGTTCCAGGTTCGAGCCACCAAATAGTTAATAGACATATACAAATGCGCATATGCACAAGATCACAAGTAGAAACTAGAACAGAAAGGGAGAGATGATTAAGTAGAAGCAAGTTTTCCTAGAACAGAAAGAACATGATGTAAACCTTGAGTACTATGTTTGGATCTATAGATGGCAAAGGAAGTCCCTCAAGTGGATGATCCTTCAGTTTATCCAGGAAATATTCTTCCCATGGTGCAAGCAACAAAATGCCTTTCCCTCTGCTTCTGCGTCCAGTTCTTTGAAGACGTTGGACATATTCTTCCCTTCCCAAAGGAATACCCACCTGGTAATAAGATATTTTGATGTTACTTTACATTAATCCAACTAATGCATGCAAGATTAACAATCTCTTGAGTTTCTCTATAAATAAAATTAAGTGAACTTACAAAAGGATCTAACTGGGAGAGAACAGATAGCTATTTATGCATTCAGATACTTTCCAAATAAGCATAAAAAATCAACAATAGCAGATCCATTTTCTTCATATTAACTAAAAGATGATGTCAACTAACTTCACAGTCTTACACACTTCAGTTGTGGCTATGACGGTACTTAGCGTAAGAATGTGACAATTGCCACCATAACCATTAAGATCAAGACTTCAAGGGAATGACGTTCTTAAAATTCTCATAAGTGCTGTGAATGTGAGACTCAATAAATTCAACAAGAACACAACAGGACTCCAACTCCAAAACCTTGCAAAGGAATATTATTCTATGTATTTAGATATTACCGTTGTTATCCAATATAAAAACAGCACCATGAAGTCTTATATCTTGAAGACGGTTATGGATAAGTGATGTGAAAGAGAACACGCCACATAAAACTACTGAAATGAGTTTTGTTTATTGCTACCAAAACCTAATGAATATTTTATTCCCATTTTATTTCCATCACATCTAATGGTAAAATATGAATGAACAAATCGTTTCTGATGTGATGCATATGAGAATGGTATACTTAATGATCAATATTTGAATAAAAAGACCCAAGCTTAGCGAATACCTGAATTACCAAAGTAACATCAGGATAATTCATTTCACAAGCAGAAACATCAGATGAAACAAGAATCAATTGTTTTGCTTCCCTGAATTCATCAGAGATACGAATTTGATCAAGTTGAGTATTTTGAGAATGTATTTCCCAGACATTCATCTTCATTTCTCGGAGAAGTAGATGCATAAATGATGTTGCCATTGCAGTTGAACAGAAAACAATAACCTGCATGAAAATGGAAACTATTATGCTAATAACCCACATACACCTAAGGAGTGCAACCCATAAGCTACACTGTACCTTGTAATCAAGCACTTGCAAGATATGCTCCTTCAAAAGATAGTGGACTATTTGAAAATGCTGATCATGTGGTGCAATAAGAAAAGAGTGCTTAACCTGCTTAAGCATAGCCGAAGTAAGCATTAATGACTGTGTGTTGCTCTGTCAATTCTAATATTGGGGCACCATAATACTCATGACTACACTGATGTATGTATATGTAATTCACAGTTGAAAGGAACTACAATGGTGAAAAATGCATCAAATTAACAAGTGCATCAACCACCATTATATACCTTAACACAAGATTCCTCAAAACCCAGACCCACTGTATCAATAAGTGCATGCCCCTTTTTCAGAACAACCTGGGATATTTGGCAAACCTACAATTTCATAATCAAACAGAATACGAGTTACAGTGAACTTCACGGTAAAATCACTTCTCTCAAAAACTTCAGATGATAGAGGGGATGATCTGACCTGATTTGGAATTGCTGCAGAAAACAGCAACGACTGCCTCTTACGAGGCAGACAATCAACAATTTTCTCTATGTCCTTCCAAAATCCCAGGTCTAGCAAGAGATTAACTTCATCAAGTATTAACATTTCCAATCCCATCAAGCGCGCAGACAAGCCAGTCTTACTCTCTATGTGATCCAGCAACCTCCCAGGAGTCGCAACAATTATCTGCAAAAATATCATATGAAGAACAAACCATGTTGCTGCATGCTACACAAGAGCATATGTGTATTGGATACACATACAACTTTACATGTTGAATTTAATTTCCACAATCTTATGGAGCGCAGACTACAAAGTAGCATTAGTTCACAAAACAGAAATCAAACCTGGCATGGATCTGATTCTAGCCTTTCCTCCTCAAGCTTGAAACATGTAGAACAACCTAGTGTTTGGATACCTATTCCATCATGGTACCTCAGCATAACTTTTGTTTCTGCTGCTATAAGACTTACAAGTTCTCTTGTTGGGCAGAGAACAAGCACATATACTGGAGGCACTTGTTGAGTGGTCTTGCAACTCATAGCCTTCATAACTGCTTCAATGGCAGGAAGCTGTTTGTGTTTAACTACACATTGAAAAAAATAACCTAAACTATCATAAAATAGTTCATAAGATTACAAGAGCTTTTAATGTACCAAAAAAGCTAGACTTTTCCCTGTGCTTGTTTCAGCTCTGACCAAAGCATCATTGCCTGCACCACAGTAGAGTGAGAACGGTCATTCATTAAATGTTATTATTTATGATAAACAAAACATCTAGTCTTCTTCATAGCATTGCAATGATAGGTTACAGTCAAGTAAGAAGATGAGAAGTCAAGCAGGACACCGAAACAAGCAAGATCAATGGAACACAAAGCTAGTCCAATAAGCTCTGTCATGTTAAATGTTGATATTGAGCTCTTCAAAGAAAGACATCCAACACATTACTGTAGACTCCAGCAAAATTATTGAATTTGGGGAACTGAATGGCCTTATGGTTCAGGTTAACTCCAGCATAAAATAAATTTGTACAGCATGAGAAGATAATATGGATCAAGGCATGCTATTAACCTTTTCAAGAATACCCTAAACTATGATATACTCCATATGCACATCAAAACACAAGTTGATCCAATGTACCAGTTCAAAAATCCTAGTTATTCCTACCAGACATAGCAGTAACCAGAATCAGAATCAATAGGCACTTCAAAGTGTGAACCACTAGATTAAATTTCAAATCATATAATATTATGATGCTTGAACATGCTTGACCTAGAAAGAAAAAATTCATAATGAAGTTGGCAAGTGAATGACATTGCCACATTGGCAAGTGAACGACATCTGCACATCACTCAATAATGTAAGTATTATGATATTGCTGTGGTATGTACATAGAGAGCTTGGTTATTAAGCTTGCCAAGTACCGAACAGAACGCTAACAATTCACACTTTAATAGATCTTTGAACTCACACAATAAATGTTCTAGCACACTAAAATGTAGCATAATATTTCATCAACAATCCTACAGTCAGAGATCCAACAAATGTACCCTCAAGGGCAACAGCAAGAGTAGCCTCCTGCATCCTACTCATTCGAAAATAGCCAGCATCCGAAAGTGCCTTGACTGTTAAAGAAGATACACCACACTCGTCAAACCTGAAGTAACAAAGATCCAAAGTAAAACCAACGACATAAATATTCCAAAACTAATTCAAAGAGCTGAGAATTGAAAACTAATTTTCTGTATATAAAGATCTCTATGCTCACTGGTCTCACCCATAAAATAAAAATAAATAAAAAATAAAAAACATAAAGACCAATTTACCTACCTTTTTGTACTAAGAACTGATTCCTCACTCTCATCCAAATTCCTCTTCCTAACCTCATGCCTAATAAGCTCGTTCTTTCCTGAATAATCAACCTCCATTTCAAGATTATCCAGTGACACTCTCTCTATTAATTTGGTATCATACTTCCCTAAAGAAGCACTACTCCCCTTCTTGATACCACTCATTTGTCTTGAATCATCCACATCCTCATCAGATGATTTCCCTCTACTCAAACTCCCCTTCCTCAATGTGGAGTCATCAACCAAATCATCACTTGAGTCATCATCACTGGAAGTACTCCAAGTTTTCCGAAACCTACTCCGGAATTGATCCACGTAATTCCTAGTTCTCACAGAAGATTCATACTTTGAATCAAAACTAGATTTTCCCTCACCCAAGGAACTATCACTTCCCCAAAACTGCCTTCCATTTTCTGCAGAAAAGCTCCTGTTTTTCACATACTTACTATAAATACTAGCTGAACTCAGATAATCATAATATCCAGCTAAATTACGCCCCCAGGGCACCAATTTCCTCGCATCATTTGGGGAACTGGCCGACTCATTTCTACCCCCTGAACCGAGAAGCTCTGTGTGCCCTCCCGATTGAGGCGAGGGCGATTCCACTGGACCGTCATCTTTGTACCAAAAATCTTCAGCTCCTGCTTCAACGAAACTCATCGGACTGTGACATCGGATTTGAAAGAGAAGACGGACCTGATAGAGATGCTTCTCTTGATCTAGCAGTCGTTTCTCCTTCTCTTTAGCTCTCATGTCGTGCAATCGCTTCCACTGCCACTTGTTGATGCCGCCCGGAAATGCGCGAGGACCACCTCCCATAGACCGCCAGAAGAGGTGGCGTTCAAGAAGATTCGAGAAGTCTCTGGGACGTTCCCGGAGGATCATTGAGTACATTGTTGATGTCTGAGGTTTAGGATACTGGAGATAGAAGCTGAACAAGGAAGAAGAAGAGGGTTTAGTTCAGACTTCATAGGCTCCTGCGTGATTTTAAGTTATTGGGCCCTTTTGAGGCTTTAGGCTGTGAATCTGAAATGGGTCCACTCAAAGCCCATATCTACTCAAAAGCCCATATCCATATTATTAAGTTATGCTGTACTTGGTGCATGATCCGTTCTCAACACATAATGAAAACACATCATTGATGAGACATTTCTCTTCATAATTGGAATTTTTTTTTTTTTTTTTGAAAAAAATGCAAATATAACATAGTTGATTACGAGGCACACCAAAGTAAATTACACAAGAATTACATAGGGTTGATGAATATGTTTTTTTACATGACTATATCCAATATTTGGACAGCAAAACCACAGATCTCTATATTGGTCTTGCATCTGAATAAACAATAGCTACCTCATATCTACTTCTAAGAGAGTTTTGGGAGCAATATGATATGGATCTGTCCCTTTTAAACTTTTGAGCGGCTTCGCGCTGCTGCATTTCGTCTTGCACAGCATCCCACAAAGTATATCATCGACTGGTAGGTGCGTACATCATATCATTCATAAGACATAAATAGTCAATATAAACTTATAACTTGGTCCTCAAAAAAATAAAAATAAAAACTTATAACAAAATGAAGATGCACTTTATCGACCGGGAGATGATAGTTTCAGAGAATGGCTTACCAGGACAACAAAAAGAACAACATTGAAGATTGCTACTAAACGCCACTCAATTTTCATGTATTGTGCAACGCCAGCCCTGCAAACATTACAGAAGAGACGCGATTAGCAATCGGAAGAGCATTAGTAAAATGAGGAAATGGAGAATGAGCAAAAATAAGAATGTTTACTTACTTGCATGAGTCACAATTGTAACACTTGACAGCCCGGTTATTTTTGTAAAGTTTGCAATCTTTGTTGGAACTAGTTGGATGATAGCTCAGGTCATAGAACGAAGCATTGACGGGAGGGTAACCACATCTATGAAGTTAATTCAACCAAAAGATAATCATTCCATAATTCATATAACGTCCATGCAAACTTGACTAGGCAAATTAACGGAAAGGGACCTACTCAGATGGTGGTCGACAGCAACCAGCCTCAATAGGCGTCAGTTTTGCCATTTTGTATTGTTTAAGAGTCTGCAATCAATAAATGGAAACTTATAATATGTGTCATGGACAATGGATTAGCAATAACACAATAATGAATAATATTATACATTGAACCTTATATTTTTTTGATAGGCTAGTGCAGTCATTAGATTTCACAAGACAACTCTTCAGATGCTTCCAATTCTGAGTGCTATTCAACTGAAACAATAAGAGCAATATTAAGCATAAATCCAAAAGACCGTAACTTTGACATTAAAGAAAACTGGAGATATCGGTTCATCAACTATGGACCGTATTATTGCTGTGGAAGACCCCTTTTTTTCAAACGGGAAACTAATATTCCTACTATAAGTACCACCGTTCTGCTGAAATGATACAAGCAACACACAGAATAGAAACCTATTACTTACCTGTTTTAGAAACCATGAACTGTAATCTTTAAGTTGATACTCCTTATACCTGACCAGACATTAAGACAATGTAGTCATCATATATATTGATTTTGGATAACCAAGGAAAGGAAAAAGGATTTGTCTAATGCATGGAGCAAAGGTTGCGCCTTTAAATGTTCTTTTACTTCCTAAACTTATTTATTGCCAATCTCCTAGTATAGCTCGTGCTAAGTTTATTATTTACCTTAAACCAGCCGCACTATGACCTGAGCCATTATTTGTTACAATAAACCTGCAAAATGCAGATGAATCGTGAATGTATAATACAGCATCCAAACATAGTAGCACAAGTAACTGATGGTTAAATCATTGCCGAAGACAACACATGCCATAAGGAATGAATATGCTTAATTGCCACAATATCTAATACACTAATCACCTCCAAGGTCGCTCCTTAGAAATTATAACAAAGAGTCACCCGTAAAATGAAGTATTCTTTTAGTAAAAAAAAAAAAAACAATGATGTTCACAAAACATAAGGATTGACAAGTAGTGAAAAGTTTTCTGCTATGAGAGAGAGAGAGAGAGAGAGAGAGAGAGAGCTAAGGGATGCTACAACTAACAACTCTAGCCCTTAGAGCTCATTATATATAATGCAAACAAAGATATCCACTGAAATTTAACATAGCACCACAATTCAAAAGGGCATAAACATTTTTTTATCTACAGACCACAAAACATTGGAAAGAGAGCTATTCATAACTTCTTTATGACTATCATCAGCAATCCTACTCATGTTTACAAGTCGAACTACATAATGCTATTCCACTCATCCATCACCATGGAAGCAAAAATGTTCTCTTTTCCCACATGAACCTATTATGTCATCATTATCATTAGATATGCACATCACTTTTTGAACGATAAATACTTACGCTAATACCGTGAAAACAAGAATTCCCACCAGAATGAAGCATAACATAATCAGATACTGCAAGTTAAAAGTCAAGGAAGCCACAAGGAGCAAACTAAGAAACAAAGGCATCAACGCGGATAATCAAAATATTAACAATTCAGCACTTGAGAAGGATACAAGCCACAACAGTAAGGAACTGTTCTTCAGTGCACCAAGGAACCCAATTATGGATCTGAAAATCAAATAAAAGAGCGTATTTCTAACTGCATAAAGAGCAGAAATGATATGACTAAATTAAGACATTAGTTGCACACATTATGAGAAGTGAGAAGTTTACATTACAAAGATGAAAGCACCAAGGCCTAAGACAGGGAGAGTGAGGGACTTCCGGCAGCCGTCGTGATGAGTGCTCATCCATACACCAAATATCACAACAAAAATGGCTAAAAGCTGCACAATTCAACATGTGAATGAGCATAAACCAAACTATAATATAAGAATGACACAATTGTCTTCTTCTTCCTTCATTTTTTTACCAACTTTACTTGATATCTCGCTATCACAATAGAACTAAAGTAACTCACTTCCACTGGTAGGTCTAGCTGAAACTCTCAAAAGGAGTATAGAAAACCCACTAGGAAGGAATAGCAAACTCAACACAGAAACATCAATGCCTAGCAGGAATAAACCAAATTTGAGAAAAGAAACAGATAATTTCAAAATCAAACCAATGGACACAGACCCATCAGACAAAAAAATAAAACCAAACTGGAATGCCCCAAATCCTAGAGACTGCACAAACAAACCCATGAATGAAATAATTGGCAAGGCAAGGTTTTCAACAAAAAGACCCACCAAATGGAGTAAACATAAATGACCAAGCACCCACCAAGCTGCTCAAGAAACATGAACAAGAGACCATACCATTGTAAGAAAATTGACCCATCTGATTACAAAAGTACTGGTTCCAACTCCCATTTTCAGCTTCTGTTTCTCTCAAATCTATCAGATAAAGCAAGTAGGTCAGAGATACTTGTGCTCGGATATTTAAAAATGAGAGCTTTGCGGTTTGTTTCTCGAGCTGTGGAACAAGGAGCAAGAGAACCGGTAACGGCAACTCGGGGAAGGGCGTGATTGGAGATAATGAATAGAAGCGAGGGGCGTTTTGGTCAGAAAGTGAAAAATAATAATTGTAATAGCGCTAGGAATGGCAAAATGGCATGGGTATCAATATCATCATCTGATCATCGGACACGAGTCACGGCACGACGTGACATCCAGGTACTGGTACAGGTAAGTAGATATATACTAATACTAATACTACTACTACTACTACGATCTTGTATTGTAACACAACGTAAGTACCTAACTGATCTCCTTCTTCTTGTGCTCAAAGTCAATCTTAAAACAGCTCTTTGACGCTTGTCGTAGTGAGCTTCCTCGTCCGACAAGTGTGTAGTGTTGGACAACACAACGGTTGGTCTTTAAATCCATGATGCTATCTATTTTTCAAATTTAAAATATTATTATTATTTTGTCTTAAATTTCCCCACAAAAATACTCCCTCCGTCCCAAAATGAGTGTCCTCCTTTCTAATTTGAGAAGAATTAAGGAGAAGTTAGTTAG
>JAYMTK010000354.1:0-23667 GCA_036897405.1 Pelargonium myrrhifolium
GCTCGTCATGGTCTACATTTATAGGTGACGTAGGTCGGAAAACACCGGGGGTTTTGGTGTGCCAGAGTGGGCCAATTCCACCTTGTTGGGAGGATGAATTAGTTACTTTGGTTTAAGGCATTATAGCTTAGGAAGACTTGTGGGTTCAACACCGGTAACAAGGGGCGCTGGCTTTGTAAACGGGTTTGGATTATAGGTTAAGCTGGATTTTCTGTCATGTAATCTACTGAGTAGCAATTTTTGAAATATATGATTTGTATTTCTTTTTCAAAAAAAAAGTAGGGGTGTTCGTTGGTTGGTTACCAACCCGTTTATAGAAGTAGATAACTTAAACCGTCACCGCGAGTGAGAGTTTTGCACTCCATGAACCACCCATGCATTATGTATTTTTGAACTATTTGTGAATTATGAGTTACAAACGAGTTGGCGGGTTATCAATTTTTTCAGAACACCCATACGAATAACATTTTTTTTAATGGAAAGGTGCATTAGGCACTACTTTCATTAAAAATCCAACGGAATACAAGGAGAATTAACACCAATACTAATCCTATCTAGTACTCACCCGAATACAAGGAGAACCAATACAAATACTAATCCTATCTCATACTCCAAGTCTGCTTAAGCTAACATTGATATTGTCACCACATACTTTTTTGTTAAGGTCCCACCCCCTGTAACTGGTCCATACTAAGTAAACACCCCTTTTTGGGTGAGTGACTATATATGGCACCTCCTGGGTTTAGGCCTAGAGAACCCAGCTCCAAGACCAGATCCAACCTGAGAAGGATCATTCCCTTTCCCTTATTCCTAGACCCGAGATTTCTCTTTCTTCCCACCCTCCATCTACTCCTCCGAAACCCCTTCCATAACATCGGGTATCGGGTCTTCAGGTGAGCCTGCCCGTACTCTTTTTTGAGCTACAATTGTAGCGGCGTCTCGGTTTTCCATGGCTTCGAGCTCTTTAGCCCTCATCACTGACCTCTCGCCATCTCCATCCTCCTGGCCTGACGTATTCCATTTCTCTGCTCGAAGCCATTTGTAATCATAGGCAAAATCCACTTTCCTGTCAGGTGCTCTAAGGAACACCCCATATGGCCTATCAATATCAGAGGTCCCTTGTGCATACCGAACCCGACAAATTTTCTTGTCATGGACCAATATTCCACAAACAAAGCAAAGGCGGGGGAGGAGCTCATATCGAAAATACACCTAAGTCCACCCCCCTAAATAGACGAACCTTCGTCCTTCGCCGAATAGAGAACCGAATGTCCACTGCAATCTGGACCCGAGTGAAAGCCGACCTCCTACCCGGTCCTCTTGGTTTATCGAAGCCGACAAACCTCCCTACTGTTGACGCGATTCTCTACAAACCTTACTATGTCCGGTAACCCATGAAACTAAACCCACATGTCCATCCATGAGAGATTCGCACCCTAACATTTTTTTAATAAATAATGTTGTTAAGTCAAAACATGATTAATTTTTAAAACTTCTAATAATTAGTAATAATTATATTAAAAGTATTTCGATAAAAAATAACAATGTACATTTTCATTCTGATATAAAAAATAATAAACTAAATATTAGTATGAGTTTTCGGCATGAAATAATAATTTTTTACGAATTTTTATCAAAAGCTCTGCATAAAATGATCATTCTGGCTGGAATAACATTTCGGGTAGAATGCTCGTTCCATTCGGTTCGGTTATGGTGTACCAAACGTAGCTTAATTTCATACTATACATGAGCCATATTTCGTTAGTCGAAACGCAAAATCGAAAATGTGATGAGAGTAGGAGGAGAAAATCAAGGAAATTGAAAACAATAATTAAAAATTCACACGATGGACGACACACAGACAAAGAAAGAGAGAGACACATAGCTCTCTCCTTCTCCTTTCCCCCCCTTCTCTCCCGATCAGATCAGATCGGAGCCTCCTTCTTCCCCCAATCACTCCGTCTAGGGTTTCCTCTTTCCCTTATCGGAAGGATTTCGATTCTCCTGACCACCGTTTTCTCGATCCCTGCAATTTCGCCGCATCCTTGATCCGGCCTCTGTTTCGATTCCCACGGGTTTTCGAGATTTGTTTGTGATGGTGGTCGTGTTTTGATTTTGGGATTTGTGAGGGAGAGGAGAAATTCTTCGATTTTATTGAATGAAAGTTTTCGCATTGGTATTTTGGCGGTGACATGGCTTCCGTGCAGGTGTTGCGTAAACAAGAGCATTTGGAGGCCGGGAAGCGCCGGGTATGCTTTCTCTTCTTCTATTTCGTGTTGATTTTGAAATAAGTTTGTGCTTTTCTTCTATGGTGTTCTTACAATTAGGAAATGTGTCTGGCAATTGTAATGCATTGTTCCAGAAACACAACATTTGCTAACTGAACTTGCATTTATTTTCTGATTCTTGGGCACGAGCTGTTCGTGATTATATATATGCTTATTTGATTGGTAATGTGTTGGTAGTTTTTAAATTTTGAATTTTTGGCTCTCTTAGCTGTGGTATTGTGAATGAATTATTATTTTTTTATCTGCTTTGTATTTAGCAGTAGCGAAAAAACTTTTGTGAACACCCCCACAACTAGGGGTGTTCCTTTGCAAGTATGCATAAAATTTAGATGGATAAAAAACTAGAATGTGTTAAGCTCCAGCTTTGTTTTAGGTTCTAGCATGAAACCAAACATGTGACTTTGTTGTTGCTTGTGCTATTATTGCATTTGAATGAGTTTTTGGAGATTGTTATTTTCACCTAGGGCCATAAATAAACCAACTTGGCTTGGGAACAACATTGAGCTTTACTCAACACAAGTGTGGTTTGACTTGTTTAGTAAATAAGCCAAACTCAAGTCCCATGTATGGTTATCTCGTAAATGTGCTTTAACCTGATCTTAAAGTTCCTGTTTAGTAACTTGTTCAGTGCTTGTGAGTTTCTATGAAGCACCAAGTCGAATGCATGACACGATTCACGATGTAATTCGCCACTTTAAAAAAAACTACGCGACATGCTTGTACTGTTATTTTTAATTAAAAAATATATTGTATATAATATCAAAACATATGTATTTGTATTTTTTAATTGTAGTAAAGTAACTTTAATATTTGAAATTAACATTACATCATACAAGTAGACAAGTCCATTTTCAACTAGCAATCAACATGTAGGAGGTGTGCTTTCGGCGTTATGTTTTCTAGGTTTCAGATGAAGTGTGTTTTTGACCACTTTTAGAGGTTTTTTTTTTGGTGTGTGTGACAAAAAATAAAAAAAATATTTCAAAGAACTTGCAAATAAGCCCATAAATAGGCTACCCCATTTGTGATCAAATTAAGCAAGAGAGGAAGAGAAAGTGAGAAAGTTCAAAGATTGTGTGCTGTAGTTGATAGTTGTGGGTGAAAGTTTGTGTGAGAAACATAAACTAACTTTTTTCTTTTCGGCCCAAAATAATTGTTCACTTTCCGTAAAAAAAATCTTGTTAAAAAATAAGTGCACTTTCTATTTTGGTTAGTTAGTTATGCATAAAAAAACCTACAATATCCTCGTTCTTTAAGATGAGTTGAGTTTATTTCAAGAAGAGCACATGGTGGTACATAGTTATTAAAGGCACGCCATGGCGTGTGGCGTAGCGTGGCGAGGGTGCAGCGCCATAAGAAGTATGCGGCGAGGCGATTTACTGAAGGCGTGCCTTTCGGGTACCATGGCGCGGCGAGGCACAAGAAAGGCGCTATATGAAAATTGTACAAGAATTAGGGTTTTTTGTGTGTGGGTTAGTTCAAATACAAACTATAATTGAATACTACTAGCTTATAATTGAAGCAATCATATTTCAAATAAAAAAAAGAGAAAGTTTAATCACAACGACTTTTCTTATCCACAACCTTTTGACCTTCCAAATTCTTAAAATTTAACAATACAATCACAACACACCATCATAAATACGCAATTCTAGCACGAGGAAGAGATAAATGATTTGGTGTTATCAAATATGGAGGAGGAAATTGATATTTCAGGCTATGAATCTTTTGACAATGAGTATGGAAATAGTGATTCTCTTTTTGAAGATGAAGAATACTAAGATATTTTGATTTAACATTTTACTTTTTGTTTTAGATCTTTGGCATAATGATGACTTTTATAAATTATATAAATTTCATTTTTAACTTATTTACATAAGTTTTTAGCATGGTAATTTATAAAATATTCACACACACACACACATATATATAATGTTTAGTGTCTATGTACACCGTGTTTTCAAAAGGCGTGCGGCATGTGCCACAACTCCAGAAGGGGGTTGCGCCATTGTGCGCCTTGCGTCATAAATAACTATGTGGTGGTACAAAGGTGAAAACCCAAGTCATCCTTCATCTTCACGAAAGATAAAAAAATGGACAATTATTTTGGGATGAAGGGAGTATTTGATTTTTTGTACTAATGAAGTTCTTGTTCCATTGATATTTCTCACTCCAGCCCACAAGTTTTTCTAACAGGTCAGTGGGGTTTTGTGATTTCATAATTTTAAGTTGTATTCTTGCATGCATAGTAGTTAAAGGCGTGCATTATTTGAGGAGGCTCAAGAGCTCATGCTTTATATATGGTTAGGCTAGGAAACATTCATTAGGTGCAGTGTTTAAAAAAGCCCACTGAGGCGAGCTTGAGGCGCGAGGCGCACTATGGAGCCTCAAAATAGCTGAGGCGAGGCGACTTAGGCTAGGCGAACTCGAGGCACATGAAGCGCATGAGGCGCAACAGAACAAGAGGCGCGCCTCACTGAATATATAACCATATACCTATGTTTTTGCACCAAATCTTATTTCAAATTTCAAATTATAATGTATTTAATTCGTCCATTTAATAAAATAACTTTTCAGATTTCAAAATGTCCATATTACAATACATAAATTAATTTCTGTATTGTAATTTGAAATTTTAAAAGCTGAAAAGTCATTAGTGGCCTCCAAAAATCAAAATGTGTAGTGTTACTCAACTATATAAATGTGTCCAACTTGTTAGTTGAATGGATAAACAAAGCATCTCTAAAACACAACAAATCTATTGATAGTATTAGTGATGGAGATGAGAACTTAGATGATGACGATTTTTATATTATAAAAATATTTTGGTAAATTTAATATTTAAGTTTTTAATTTATTTCATAAATTTTAAAAGTGCGCCTCACTTCAAAAAAGCCCGCGCCTCGGCTTTAAAGGACCCTATCGCCTCAAATGCGCCTTGCGCCTTTTAAAACACTGATTAGGTGTCCATGGGTGAAGGTGCCAAGTGTGAAAAGGCCTGCCCTATGCTCATCAAGTTTTTATTTTGTTAATATTTTAAAATAATAAAAGAAAGAAAAAATATCTTACCAAAAAGTTAAAGGAAGTTATTTTTTTCCCAATTTGTAGATATGTTATATGAAATAATTGCCTCTTTATATAGTAGTAATCATAATCATACAATTTCTTAAAGCATATGATTACGAGTTTTGAATTTTTTTGTTGATTTGTATGTTTTAAATAAAATATTTGGACTTTATACATCCTTAAGAGTTTTAAATTTAACATTTAGTTGTAATTATTAATTTTCATGCATATTTATTGTGTTAATATTATTTTAATTATGTTTTTAGTCATCTTGTGCCAAATCTTCTTCAAGTAGGCACATGCGTCTTTGGGTGCCTTGTATTACAACCTAATCCAAGGATTGCATACGAGTGGTAGGGGGACTACTTATTTATGCCAGCATGTTGTCAATAAAGAAAATGTAGTGTCATTCGGTAGATTCCCTTTGTGCCATATTTTGAATTCTGGAAGATATTGAAAGGACTGGGTGCTATGATCTAGATTGTTTGATTTTGAGTTGAACTTTTCATTTGCACTAGTAGGAATGCCACAAACCCACTAAATTTTCTTTTTGGATCTTTAGGAAGTTAATATATATTAAGTGTCTGTATTTAATGTAGAATAAATGTTTTTTTCCCTCCATAATGTACCTCCAAATAACACTCATCTTGCTGACTTTGTGAGTAGGACCCTTACGGCCTTAACAAACAAGTTAAAGGAATATTCTGATTTGGAATATAACTAGGAATCATCTCTATTAGTAGACCTGGCAAAATGTGCCACAGCCACAGGCCAAGCCAAAAAAAATGCCTGCATGTTTATTGGGCCCATTTTTGCCGTCCCAGGCCCGGTATTATCGGAATGGGCTAGTGATGGTTCACAGGTCGAGCTTGGGTCTAAACCGGCCGAACCGAAAATACCTGCATGTTTATCGGGTCACTATTTGCTGGCCCGAGCCCGGTATTATCAGGCCGTGCCCCATTTGTCTGGTCTATATATCAGTGATATGAAGTTAAATAACTAATAACTTGTGATACCCAGTTCTGGCCAAGAAGTGAGTAGATTGAGAATACTACCTTGTCTTCAAAAGCTATCTGAGTTTGAAGTCTTTATTTTCAAAACTTATGAAATATGAGTCTGATGGTCCGTGTTTTTCCTTGTGCATATAATTGTGAGTTTTTCATAATCAAGGTGCACTTTATTTTAATTGGCAATTTTTTTCCTAATGGATAATTGTTAGTCTATTCTTTACTTGTATGGTTGTGTTTCATTTTCACTGAAAGTGTTTCATGTAGATGATTTAAAATGACTAATGAGTTTCCTTTCAGTTTATTTTTTTCCTTGACTAAAGAGTTTTTATTTTTATTTTTTATTCTCTCTTCTGCTGTAGCTGGAGGAGTTCCGTAAGAAAAAAGCAGCTGAGCGAGCAAAGAAGACTGCATCTACTACCCAAGTTCATGCTTCTGATACTAGCCCACTTGAGAAAAAGCCCTTAGAAACAGAGCTTGTTCGACAGACAGATTCCGATGGAGCTGGTACATCTGATGGACCTGTCAAAGTCAATATTGAGCCTGCTGGTTTAACAATTAACAATCATAAAAAAGCAAATGACTTCTCACAGAAAAGTGAGCAAACTTCTTCAAATGACACTCTTACTAATCCTCCACTTTCGACTAATAATTACAATGTATTTTCTGGAGATGAAGTGCAGTCAAATGCAAATAATCAAGAACTCAAGACATATGGTTCGGAAATTTCTAGACCTGTAAATTTTAATCATGATCAAGAAGCAAAACAGACGTATAATGACACAGTCAGATATAGTGGGGCCCAAGGTGGACCTCCCCATGGGATCACAACTGAACGGTCCATCAATCTACGCCCAGAGAAAAGTCAAGATTTTAACAGTTTATCTAGTCAATCTAGTATATATGGAATAGAGAAATCGCAGTTGAAGGAAAGGAACAATTCTGTGAAGGACTCTATAGTTTCAAATCCCAGCACATCACATGCTTTTGTCTCAGAAGCTTCATCACATAATTCTGGGAGTACCCTTCTTCAAATTAAATCCAGTTATGCTAGCTTATTGCCTAGTGGCCGTACCTTGTCTTCTTATGAAGGTAATACGAGAGTATTGCTATTCTTTAATTTTTTATGTATTGTAAAAAAAGTCTTACCATTTCTTTGTTAAAATTTACTCTTCTGGGGAAACTGATCAGATTTAATGTTTTGGGGTCTTGCATAGACTTTATACAGCTTAACACAAACACAAGAGGTTTTACTCCTGAAGTTGGACGAAACGTGCATGACAGTGTGGAGTTTAAAGATCCTCTTACTTATAACATGGGGGATAGCCGACTTGGTGATTCTTCCAGTGGTTTTCCTGGCGTGCAGAGGGAGTCCACAGGTTTTAATTCTGATATCAGAAGTTCCCCCGTGACTGATATTAATTCTAGGAAGTCTCGTCCATCTTTTCTTGATTCTCTGGTGCCTAGACCTTCTTCAGGCTCTCTTTTTCAACGTACCGAAACAGAGGAATCATCTATGTCCAATAGTTTTAAAATTAACGGCAAGGATGATTTAGGATCATCTGCATTCCACAAGTCCTTGACAGAGAATGAAACTTCTCGACTGTTCTCAAAGCAAAAAACTCCAAGCTTACCTTACACATCTGAGCATTCTACGAATTCTTCAGTTTCTACTTATAATGGGGGTGACATGACAAGACCTATTGTTAACCATAACAGTATGGAAAAGGCACATGATTTTTATTCATCTAAACAGAATGAAGATTTTTCTGCTTTGGAACAGGTATTCATATTTATCTTCTTCTTGTTGCTATTATTATTATTATTATTATTATTATTATTACAATATTGTTATTTTATCGGCATTATTGTTATTTGTTGTATTTCTAATTTTTGCATCTCATTCCCCTCTTGGTTATAGCATATTGAGGATTTGACGCAAGAAAAATTCTCTTTGCAACGAGCTCTTGATGCTTCACGAGTTTTAGCAGAGTCCTTAGCGGCTGAAAATTCGTCCTTGACTGATAGTTATAACCAACAGGTTGGCTTCTAAATTATGTTACTTGTTGCATAACAAACTGTGTTACTCTGAAACTCTGTTGGATATATGCTTGTAGATGATGCCTAACATAGTAACATGATTGTGAAGGATTATATTTAATGAAAAGGGTATTCAAGTTGCCCAAGTGCCTTGTAAATTAAATGAGTAAAAAATTCAGTTTCCTAGATCTGTACTGGCATACCAACTATGACGGTTAGTGACTGTTGATGTGATTCATCTCTATGGTTACGGGAAAACTTGAAATACTATAGGTTTATTATTATGGATCTCTGTGTAAAGATACTATTGTTTCCTTTTGGGGTGTCTAATTTAGCTATACTCCTTTGAAAATTCATTTCATGTGATCCAGCTTTTATTTACATTACTTGTATTATACTAATAATCCAACCTATAATATGAAACTTTACAGTCGCAAGGTACTAAAATCTGGGAGAAGTTGTTACTTGGTTTCGTATGATCCAGCTTTTGATGCATAAATATTGTTGATTTTTTTTTTTTTCCTGTCAAATTTCTGAAAATTCCTTGTTTTAATAAATTTGCATAACATCCCTCAGCTTTGATTTTTCTTCACACCCTTACTATTTTTTTCTCCAGAGAAGTGTTGTCAACCAACTAAAATCTGACATGGAAATGTTACAGGAGGAAATCAAGGCCCAACTGGTTAGTATCAATTATCCCCTAACTTGATCCCAATTTTCCCTTTGTATCTGCAATATAGAAATAATTTACTTCTCATGAGATGACTCTCCTGCTCCTTGTATATTGCCATGAAATTTGGATTATGGATGCACATGTTGATTCCCATTTATGTTAGTTGCTTTAATTAACCTGTAACAGATATTTGAAAGTTTTGTTACCGGTATGTCATGTCTTTATGAAGTAGTTAACTTAATGTTTGTATGTGTTCATTCTGCATGACCTAAAAATGCTGAAAGTTGTTCATTGATGCATTAATAAGGAATACCTGCTAAAGTTCTGACATATTTTTTAGTGTTATTTGGTGCTTCAGTTCACTAGTTGATTGCAGCAGCACTTGGCTAAATAGATGCTCTGCTGTTTTTTTGTTATTTATAATGTTAAGCTTGAGATGGGGCAATTTAACAGATTCAAATGACTTTTCATTTTTGCTCTGCCTATGTGGCATGTTTGGTAGACTGGTAGAGGATGTTCATTTTCTTGTTGCAAAAACAATACTATTTAACGCAACCGATAGATCAGTTATTTTGGGTTTATTATGTAGAAAAAAGATTGTTTATTTGTTGATTCTCTGAAGTAAAAAACTGGGCTAAATTGTTTAAAAGTAAATCTAAAACTGGTCCCTGATATTGGTCTACAACTTTAAGATGCTTACTTTATGTCACGTCACATTTTTTTTAATTATATATTTATATATAAAAGAATTTAGAAACTGGAAGTATGCCTGGTTAAGCAATGAATGAAATAACTTTTTTCATTGTCTTCAACCCAATTATTACAGCTCACTCCAAGCCACAATTTTTTTGGCTTATTTTTCTTGCTCCCATATATAAAAATTCAATGCGTGGATGACATCTCATTAATTATCACTTATACCCGCCCCAATGAATTTTTTGGCTCGCCGTTGGGTTCAAGAGTTTTTAATGGTGGCTGAGTCCCTGCCACTAACTCTTTGTTTTTCTTCTCTTTATTGTATTTTTTAACTTGTATATAATTATCTGTTCAACCTTCTACATTACCAGGCGGAACTTGATTCTTTCAAACTTGAATATACAAATGCACAACTAGAATGTAATGCAGCCGATGAGCGTGCTAAGTTGTTGGCTTCTGAAGTCATCGTTCTAGAAGAGAAGGTAATGGGTTTACTTGGTGTATTTATGTATTTTGTATCGCTCCCCTGATATTACAGTGTTGGTTGGTAGACTCTTTCCTGGATTGAAATTTGAATCATATATTAGAATATCAGCAATGTCTTTGATACCACATTGTCATTGGTTTGCCATATAGTCTTACGGGTGTGCATTGTTAAAATCAGTTTGTATAGGCTAGTGATAACATAAGCCTGCATGTTATTGAAAAAAGATTGTGCAATTGACTTCCATTTAAGCTTTCTTAAGAATTGAACTATTAGCTTGTTGAACTTCCTAATTCTTAAATAGTAGGAAGTATGGCCTAGCAGCCTGGTTCGTTGAATAATAACCATTTGATGTTTTTTCTTAGAATTTAATTTAATTTATTTGAACTGTTCCCAATTGCCTTAAACTGTAAATCTGTAATTAAGTTGTGATTATACCTACTAGCAATTTGGGCCGCGGTCCTAAAGCGGGCTGGGCCAAAAAACTCGAGTGTTCATATTTTGCATTTATCAGTCCTATCCTTTCTTACTAGAACTGATGTAAAGTTGCCCGGTAAAAACATGTGCGTTTTTTTAGCCCGATCCGTTTAGACCCACAGCCCGCATTTCCAGGTATAGTTCTGATAGAGATGCATGCGATCGATTACAAAGCTTGAATGAGGGGCTTCAACTCCCTCCTTAGTTCTTAATGCTAACTATATGATTACATACACATGATAATTAGAAGTGGTAATAAATCAGTAGTGACCAATATATATAATTTGAATGTGTTCCTATATAATTTTTGTAGGCGCTCAAACTAAGGTCTAGTGAGCTAAAGTTGGAGAGACAATTGGAGAACTCACATTCTGAAATTTCTTCATGCAAGTATGTATTACTTTTTTGAAAGTAAGGGATTTATATATTCAATTTGACTTTGCTTTAGTACCTTTTTATTATTCCATTTGAAAATAATTCTGGATTTCATTTGTATAAATTTGATCTCATCTTGAATTATGCTTTGAAATTTTTAATTTTTAATTTTCATACTTCACTTTTATTATTGTCAATTACTTGACATTTAAATAACATTTCATACTTAATCTGGCAGAAAGAAAATATCTAGCCTCGAGAGGGAGCGTCAAGATTTGCAGATGACTATTGATGCACTTCAAGAGGGTAGATACTCTTCTCTTCTCTTTTAATGAGTAATATGCTATTTTTATGGTTTAATTGTAGTGATGTGAAACTTCCTTTATATGATAATACTATTATTTTTTTATCAAAAACATTTTGTGTATATTTGCTCCATCAGTAGAAGGTGAACTTCACTTGGCTATTTGGTATGCAGATAACAAAATTAAAATACTAACTATACTCCATCCTAGTCATTCTACCACATCAACTGGGGTGAATTTGCTTTTAAACGAATGTTAAAAGAAAATACTTCATGCATTTTCTTTTCAATATGCCCTGGAAATATTTATTCAAAAGTTCATTGCGGTCCTTGCAATCTATAGATCTATCTAGTAGCTGAAGATAACATTTCTTATGATCCAAAAAAACTGAGTTTTGTTTTGGTCGAAGATGCACTACACAACAGGGCTTCAACCTGATGCTGACTTGAATCGAATAGCACTGCAAGAGACTCTGCCAATTTGCCAATTGATATCTACACTTAGTTGTATGTTTGTCGTCATTTTTTCTGGATTATCCTTTGCACAAATGTGACTTAACTGGTGAAGCTCTCAATATTTTCTGCTTAGTTATTGGTGTACAATATGGTAATCTGTAACATGGTATACGTTACAACAGAACTTGTGTTTTTGAAATCCACATTCACATCATTTTGTCGAGAAAGTGCCGTTTAGATATCTATCATACAGAAAAAACTCAAAACCTTTAGAAAAAGTTATCTGGTACATATAAATTAATATTAGAAAAAAATAGTTTAAACTAAAACAACCAACTTAACATGTAAAAAACAATAGTTATGAATTTTTCTCAATGCGACAGGCTGAGACTGATTTGATACGACCGCCCTTTTATGACCCAACATATGTGAATCTGGTGAACTGCTTGAATCGGAAGAATCGACTCGAGAATCAGGAGAAATTGGCTGAATTGGGTGATTTTCTCCCGATCCTAATCCTTGGAGATTCTGTAGTGATTTTTAATCTTTTAGTGTGTGAATTGACTTGAATTGGGAATCAGAGATTTTAACAACCGTGGTGTAGTCATATTTGTTTTGTTGAACCTGCTTGTTGTGTCCTATATCTCTATGTGCATAATTTGATTTGACAGCCATGCTCTGGTTACATTCAGTGTGATTATTTTCCTATTTATTCATTTTCTGTTAGTTATCCTCTGACTGTCACACAAGTCACCTGGCATAATTATGCATGGAAAATGTTCAGTTTTGTCTTGGAATTACAATTTTTATACCATGAAGCATCTTATTTTTAGAAGCTTTACAGTCACTAAACAGCCTTGTCAGTTTCTTTTACAAGACTGTGTCTAATGAAAAGTAAAGCTATATGAGGTCCCATTGTCCTAAAGCACCAAACTATTCACTGTCAAAGAATCCAGAGAAACTCTAGCTATACATGTTGGCAGATAACAAATTTGTATCTATATCAGAAGAAGCAGACTACTGCCTTTTAACACCTTTAGAGTTTCTTTGGGGCTAATTTATTTTTAGTAAATTCTATGGAACTTAATCTGTGTGTTCTGTGGGGAATGCAAAATAACCCATCTCTCTCTCTCTCTCTCTCTCTCTCTCTCTCTCTATATATATATATATATATGTGTGTGTGTGTGTGTGTTTCATATGCTTTTATGCCTTTATATAGATAAAAAAGAGTGATGGTATTTGGAGAACTCTCCTACTTAGGAACTATATGTTGATCTATATTTACATATTCTATAATTACCTGTTTCATTCATTGATATTCTATGACAGAGAAGAAGATGTTGCAGTCTAAGCTACGGAAAGCTTCCACAAGTGAACAGTCGATTGATATTAGCAAGAGTTATGGCAATAAGAAAGATATGTCAACATCTACGGAAGATCTAGATAAAGGTATCTGTTGATTTTTTGTCACGTAGAGATAATTATTCAAATAAGGTTCTTTCAGTAATCAGTTGAGTTGGTATAAGATTAGACTTTCTTCAGTTTTTGGGACTTGGTGGGCTCTCTTTATGCTTTCATATTGTGTTTGGAATCTATTAACTAAAAAACCTATTGGTTGGTTTTGGCCCTTTTACATGTTGCTTTGCAAATTTTCACTGAAGTGGTACTACTTTTTAAGTCCTGTTGTTTCTTTTAAATCATTAATCTTAATTGATGATTAGTTAAGCTAGTGCTTTTGTTTCATATGTTGTGTTAAATGTGCAACTTTAAGCTAATTATGAATTATGACCAACTATATTTTATTTGACAAGTAATTATCAGTCAGCAAAACAAGCAGATACATCCAAACAAGCATATATTACGTAAAATCTATGCAATTGTTCCGAAAATTGGATTCTTACTTTTCTCTTGTTTTGGTGGTATTTTTTTCCTCTATTGGGTGTTGAGTTCGATACTTAAATTGGTGCAGAGTATTCAGGTACTATGTCAGATACATCCAACCAAGAAATCCAAGAAAATGCAGCTCCTTTTGGAACAGAAGTTCCCGGGATTTCCTCGCTGCCTGAAAGTGGACAGTTAAATCTTGAAGATTCATCTGTGAATCTTCCTCCTGATCAGATGAGAATGATTCAGAACATTAATCAATTAATTTCTGAGGTTCTATCCGTTTTATTGCCTTCATTGATTGATTATTTTTCTGTGGATTTATGCGTTATCTAGTTATTTCATATGATATGCAACTTTCTTCAATCAAACAGAATTGTTTAGCTGACTACTTAGCTTAATATACCTGTCAACATCACTCATGCAGTTAGCGTTGGAAAAAGAAGAATTGATGCAAGCGTTGACATCTAAGTCATATGAGAGTTTAAGTCTGAAGGTAATTTTTAAATCAATTGAAGGTTGATTGTTCCATTGATCTTTTGTGCCTTCAAAAAGAACAACCCATTTTAGAAACCATTGAGTATTTTGCATGGGGCGCATGATTATTTCTGGAAGAGTGTTTCTTGCAAATTGGATAATTACACATCAGGTTTTGAAAAGTCTATTGTACTGTCACGACTTATGATAATACTGCAAGAGTAAGTTATTTTTGGTTATCATACTTGCTATGTGCAATATTGCATATTTTATGGAAATCAGGCTGGTCTATGCAGGGAGCATCTTGCTGCATTATAATCTAATTCTACAAATAACAGAATAGAAGTTTGTGGATGGCAGTGCACCTGTTTCTGCATTTGCTGCTACATTATGCATATTTTGTTTATATAACATAATAGTTGTGCGAGTTTGTTGTTTTTATTTGGTGGTCTTGCGTGTTGTAGTCTTATCTGTGCTTTTGTTATATATCAAGGATTTAAACAAGGAGTTGTCACGGAAACTTGAGACTCAAACTCAGAGATTAGAGCTTTTGACTGCTCAAAGTATGGCCAATGGTAATGTCCCTTCAGGACTTACAGAATATCGTATAACACAGGACGACTCTGCTTATGCAGACGAAGGAGATGAGGTACTGTGTTGAACAAAAATCTTAAATTTATAATTTCTATATTGTTGTGTAGACTTCAAGGTTTGCTCCCTTTGATGGGGCTGTTTAGAGATGAAGATAAATCGTTTGTCAATAGATTTTTTTTTTTCATCCTCTTAAATCATGCACATTAAGCAACTTGAAATAGAAAGAATCTTTTTACTTGTCCAACCAGGTGGTAGAAAGGGTCTTGGGATGGGTCATGAAACTCTTTCCGGGAGGTCCATCAAAGCGAAGAACCAGCAAACTCCTTTGACATGCAATGCAAGTATTGAGAGCTCATCCGATCCAACACGTATTACATGGATGGTCATTGTGATGATGAAAGGACCGCAAAGCTACGTTGATATGTACAAGTTCGAATGGCGCCGTAATCTGTATATTTCGAAACTATACAATTCTTTTATAGAAAAAAAGATGATGAGCTTGCTTTGAGAGAGGTTGATGGACAGAAGTCCATATCATGCTTTCACTGACTCTGTGTTTGAGTATCAAATTTGACTAGACATTTGTTACTTACAAGAGTATGAAGAGAAGAGAGAGGCCAAGCTGAAGAGGAAGATCTCTGTGGTGCAGTGCCCCATATTAATTAATTAATTAATTGTATTGGATGGCACACTTGAAAGAAATGAAACACATTATATTTGTATTCTTTAATTTGTTTCAGTTTTAGTGTGAATGGTGTTATCATTGCCCATCTTCATCTTACCTGTTTACTCTTGTTAAAGTCATCAATCTACATAGAAGCTGGTGAGTGTTTGAATTGAATTTATTCATAGTTATTTGGTTTAAATATTCGGAGGGTCTCTTAACTATTGGAAAGTCACCAGTTAGGTTCTCGAACTATTGAAAAGTCACCCAAATTTTCTGCCAAACCCCCGTTCTCTAGCATCTGTTTTCAGCGGCAGTGTTGTCAAACATCAAATTTTGGTTTCATGTTTCCTCCTATCACAACACGAAAATGAAGAGGCTAATTTGAGATTAGTTTGAAAATGTTTGTGAGACTTTTCATCGGTGAAATGAGAATGATTCTGGTTGTTGAGCTAGCTTGCTGGAGTTGGTCATTGTTAATTGTTTGATCTCATGAGGTGTTTCTTTCAAGATGGGTCATCAAAAACCAGAAGAAGCTCAAGAAATCAACCAATCAACAAATAAAATCATTTGTATTTTTACTTTACCGATGAAAAGCCTCATCTTCCAATTCAGGACCAATAAGTAAACATATTCAAACTAATCTCAAATTACCTTCTTTTTCGAGTTGTGGTGGGAGGAAACCTCAATGTGATGTTTGAGCTTTTAGATGGAGTGAACTTTGGTAGCAAAGCAAAGCTGCCATAAATGGATGCCACAAAATGTGACGAAGTAGAGGGTAAAACTAAAAAGTGTACCAAGTAATAAAGGTTAAAATCGTAAGAACATGTTTTTAATTATTTTTTTATATTCAATTCTACTTACTATTAAAAAAAACTATAAATTAATGAGTGTGACAAATAAATAACTTTAATAACTGGTGAGACAATACTTGCATTTTTTCTCTCTCTAAAGAATATACCTTTATCTAATCGTTTGTGTGGTGTGCGACCGTGAGAGAGTGAGCTAACCACACACACAGTCTCTGATCTCCTGCATGCGATGCGATGCGCCATGGCTTCTGTGATTGCCAAGCTCCCTTCACTTCCTCTTTCCTTCTCTGTTATCTCCTGCTCTTCTTCTTCTGCATCCTCTAAAGGTGCTAATTAAACTCAATTGATCTATTACTTGTATGTATGGGTCTCAAATTAGTGTTTCGTTTTGTACGTAATAAATATGGTTTTGTGGGTGCAGATGCAAAGAAGGTGAAGCTCAGAGAAGACTGGAGACAGCGCTCCAGACCTATTCCTCCAGGCGGCACTTACCCAGCTAAGGACCATTGCAGGTACAATCAATACCCATCTTCCATATTTACTTACTTACACTACACTGTACATGGTGCTCGCTTTTAATTTTTTTCTTTTTCTGCTTTTATTGTTTAATTTGGCCAGTCGTTGCGGCCTGTGCGATTCCTATTACATTGCTCATGTCAAGGATGCTTGTGCTTTTTTAGGAGATGGCATGTCTACAATTGAAGTGAGTCGAATTCTCTTTTATTCTCTTCTCTACTTTGTATTGTCCATGCTGTTGATCAATAATTACTCTAAAACCCTAACATTAGCTTCAAATATGTCTCATATGGTAAATACATAGGGTCCATCAAAAGATGATCATCTTGTTGTTTATGGTAAAAAATTGGCTTCAGAATACTTTTCATTTATATATTGCTATTTACTTCTCTGCATTGTTCTTGTAGTATAGTGTTCTTATTAAACAACAAAGGTCAAGAGGCAAACATGGTCCAGCTTTAACCTTGCGAGATAAATTGAATCTTCATTGTCTTTACGTTCATCAATATCTCTCTCTTTTTCCTTGCTACCCAAAATGGGTGCTAAATTATTTGTTTGTTTAGGGCTTGGAACCTGTTGTTCATGGTAGAGGAAGGAAATTAGATTCCTTAGATGAAACATACATGGGGGTTCATGAGGAGCTGTTGTATGCACGCAAAACTGTGCCCGTAGAAGGCAAGTCTTTCAGCTTTGTTTGTTCTGTGAATGATTATTTGTTTGATATCTTCTAATCTTTAACGAGTTATGTTTTTTCACCTTCATTTGGGGCTCAACAATTATTGATAATATCATATCTAAAGGGCAGATGGTTCAATGACATTGTTACTCTAAAATTTGTATAGTAAACATGTCCATTTTTTTGAGGAAGGAAGTTTACAATACATGATCATTCTGCAGGGCAGTTTGATTATATGCTACTATTGTTTTTCTATTTCAATTTTTTTTTTTCAAATTTGTTTTTAGTTTAGAAGCCGCGTGCTTTTATCATCAAAATCTTATTATCGTTCATGGAAATGTATTTTAAAATATGACCTGCAATTCGACGACTGCAATATTATATGAAGAAACTATTATCTATGTTTCATTTCCATATTATTGATGGCTATGTGGCTTATTGTGTATGTCATTTGTAATTCTAACAAACATAGGAGCTCAATGGACGGGAATAGTAACTACAATTGCAATTGAAATGCTGAAATCAGGCATGGTAGAGGCTGTCATTTGTGTACAGAGGTAGTAACACCATTCTGTTCTAGTATGTGTGTGTGTGCTGAAATTCGGACATTCTCTTTTTTTAATATATATAAATTGTCAACTTCCATGGTCTTAGTTTGTTACTTATCTCAGTGATCCAGATGACAGACTTGCTCCAAGGCCTATTTTAGCCAGGTTTGCAACCTGATTTTTTTTTTTTTTGCTCTTAGAGCTTGAGCAAATTCATTTTGGTTGTTTTCTAATCTCCTCTGCGTTCTTCCAATAGGACCCCAGAGGAAGTTCTAGCTGCTAAAGGTGTTAAGCCGACATTGTCTCCTAATCTTAACACCCTTGCCTTAGTTGAGGTGCATTTTCATTTCTTTCATTAGTTTTTTAAAGCTTCCCTATTAAGTATTGATTGGAAGAGGCGAAGCAGCTGATGTTGAAATTGTACTGAGGATGAGTTTAAGTTGGGGATAATCTAGACTTCCTGGGAAAACAGAATTTGGGAAAGCCTATAGAGTGAGGCGTTTTAAATTTTGTGCTCAGGGGGATAAAGGCTTGATGAATAATCTGGCACTGGATGAATGTTGTTTGTCTTGATTTATGAATCTTCAAGAGTGCTCAGATCACACCTGTTTCATTGTGAATGCAACATCCTTTAACATGGAAAGTTGTTTGAAACTTTGAATTTGCATGTTTGAACAGGCAGCAGGTGTGAAGCGTCTTCTTTTCTGTGGTGTGGGTTGTCAAGTCCAAGGTATGGTTTCTGTTATGAAGTGCCTTTTTTGTATTTTCTTTTCTTTGTTGTGACTTGTACTATTGTAATGCAGAGCAATTTCTTTAAACTGCAGCATTGAGATCAGTGGAGCACCATTTAAATTTGGAAAAGCTATATGTACTAGGCACTAATTGTGGTGAGTAAAAGCTTTTATACTAAGCTATAGATTAGATGCCATGAAATTAGGTTATAAGAACAGTTTAGGTACTGGTGTACAGTCAGTGGATCACTTAATTATTGCATGATGACCACAGTAACCAAAAGTGTGTGCTTTTCGTTAAAGTAATTATCCTTGGCAAAAAGCTTATGATATATTTTATATGGCCTTGTTCAAGCCACTTACCCTATTCTATCCCATAATACTAGTTGGGTCACTTATGAAAGTGGCATATTGAAATTGGTAGCTGGCAGTTTGGATATTAACACTCTTTCTAAACAGTGGACAATGGAACTCGAGAAGGTTTAGACAAGTTTCTAAATGCTGCTAGTAGTGAACCAGAGACAGTTCTTCATTACGAGTTCATGCAAGACTACAAGGTTTGTACTGAGTAACACTTTCTGGTTGATATGTTTAGTGCCCATTAAGCATTTGTTAGCTAAGTCAAATATACTACCACATACTTTACTTCTCTAAAATGTGAAGGCATTATTGAATTACAAATTTACAACCATAATTGTATAGTGAATTTTATTATTGTGATTGTTTACTAGGTCTTAATAGCATTTAAAAGAAAACAGAGCACTTGAAGGTGACATGATCAGCCAAGCCAAATAGATTGTATGCTCCTTATTTCATCAATCATAAAACAAGATGAAAAAAAGGAACTTTTAACATGAGCACTGATGCCACTCCTATATCATGGGGCATGTTTTGACACTTCTATGTGAGGTTTCAAGTCATGCCATCTAATTCCACAAGTAATTGACTTGGAAGGAGAGTTTTGGAGTCGGTAGATGCTAAGAAATTCTCAGTTTTGAGTATTTACATGCAAGTTGTGAGGTTTCAAGTCATGCCATGTAAATATTTTGCTATATAACGTCTAATTGTTGATATTTTACTTCTGCAGGTGCACCTCAAACATTTAGATGGCCATATTGAAGAGGTAACCCACTCCCTGTAGTTTCAATTTGTTCCTATGTCTCACAGTATTTGATTTTTAATCTTAACTAAAGCAGGTTCCTTATTTCTGTCTACCAGCAAATGAGTTAGTTGATGTTATTGCTCCATCTTGCTATAGGTAATTTATTGTTTATTTTCACACCATTTAAATAATTGTCATTCAACATAACTGATATTAAGATCCAGTTAAAGAAAAATGAAAGATAAATGTCTGCCTTTTCTTAATTGTCATCTCATTCCTCATAGTGCTATGGGAAGATCTAAAAATTTACTGAATTGGCTGAGAAGAGTTGCAATATATCATGGGGCTGAGATAATCCTCAATTAGAATATTTGATTAGCTGATAATGTTGTCATCATTGTTCTTGAGAGGTTCACCATGAGAGACTTTTATTTTTTTCTTTCTCTTCTCTTTCTTTTACAAAGAAGTTCAACAGCAGAAGAAAAGAGCTCCAAATATGTGGGCTACTATGATTTGGTTATTCTTTATTTTAAGTTGACATTAAGTTGCTTCTCTAATGTCTAGTGTGTTTGTTCATTTTGTGAATACTAACATAGGACTATTCATCTTTCTCATGGAAAGAAGATGAAACATCTAGTATTGGTCACCATTATTACTGATTGCTATAGTTTTGTGTTTAACATGTCGTATTTCTGGTATGAATGTGATAATTTAGTAGTATTAGGAAGTTGCACAATCAGTTGCTCTTCTATCTTGCTGGAGGTTCTAACTAATCCACATCTTATGTGTTATGCAGCTGCTTCGACTACACAAATGCTTTAGCGGTAAGTTTTATCTACTAATGTTAACAAGTCTATCATCGAATTTTAGACAACTGTGCTGATTTGCAGATCATTTTCTTTTGATTTTCCAAAACTTTTTTCCCCCACAAGCAAAATATAATGCATATACCTCAGGGTAGCTTATGGTTATGACTTTGGATGCGTGTATGAGCACTATTTGGTTAGTAGGAAGTGTATTTGCACCAGCACTATCAAACAAATTGAGTGTCAATTATTTCTTTCTTTCTATATTTTGTGTCTGCAAGAATGTAGGTTTTGCATTTGATATTTTGAAAACCGTGAACTGCTATTTCATTCCTCCTTGTGTTAGTTTTCATGGTTAGATTCAGCAATAGATCAACAAATCTCTACTCACACCCCCCCTCCCCTTCTCTCTCTCTCTCACATGGTTTGATGCATTTTGTCATGTCTGATGGAAATTGAAAGTCCGATACTAAATTTCTGTTGAAAATTGATCTTCAATTTATTATTTTCTTTCTTCAAATGATTACCAAAATGTCAGGATTTGGTGGTAGGATATATGGGCGTACCAAAATATTCTGGGATCAGCATGACACAGCATCCACAGTACATTACAGTCAGGTAATATCTGATGAATTATCTCATTCATTATGCTAATTCCTGGGATCCTCATATTTTAGTCATTAGTGAAAGGCTAACATTCCCTTTTGTTTCTGGACTCTTATCAAATGGCAGGAATGAACGTGGAAAAGAAATGCTGAGTTTGATTGAAAATCTTTTGGAGATTACTCCAACTATTAGTAGTGTAAAACCCTAGCTCTATCTTCTATGTGCCACTTTAAGCTTATAATTGGTTGTTTATACGAAGTTCCTGACGGAAAAGGTAATTTTAGGGTAACCGACGACCATTTGTTATGGAGACAGTTAAGGCAGATGATGACGCAAAATTTGGTATGTAAAGACTTTCTGTTGTGTGGTGATTATTATTTGTTGGGACATCTTGACATGACCCTTGGGAAGTACATGTTGTTAGTTAAATGGATATGTGGTCCTCAATACCATAACTTATTGCATTAGTTCTATACCACTCTGAAATTTCCTAGTCTGACCTCTCTTGTTCTTCTCAGGGAAAGGTCCTGCAAAGCCAGCCCCTAAATTTGTCGGAAATTTGATAGCTTTTCTGCTAAACTTGGTAAAACATACTTCACTGTCCAATGAATAACAGAATCAATCTATTATACTGTCCATGACTTGTTTCTTCTGGTTTCAGGTTGGCCCAAAGGGTCTGGAATTTGCTCGATATTCACTAGATTACCATACCATCCGGAACTATTTGTATACAAAGCGCACTTGGGGTGCAGAAAGGTATAGTGTAGATAATGACCTGTTAAGTATGTAGTATGAGGTTGTTCAATTTTAACATTTGAAATGTTGATACATGCAGAGCTGACAGGCACATGCCATCTTATGCCAAGAAATTAGTAGATATGTACAATCAGAGTGGTGAGATCGATAAAATGGTCCCCAGAAAGTAAATATGTCCAACGCTACGCATGCAACATGAAGTTACAATTTAGTACTTGTGGTAGGTGCAACAAATATGTTCCCGGAAACCTAATTTGGCAGCGTCGTTCGATCTGGTTAAGTGCAGAGGAAAAGATCATTGTTGAAACAGTTACTCTGTGTTAACTGTTACTTATGAGAGTTTTGATGCCATGTCATATTACAAAAACATAATACAGAGTTTTGATGTCTGCAGCAATGGTCTTTTACACTCTTGTCTTGTAGCTTATGCTTGACGAGTTTATTTAAAGTAGGTAAAAGACCCGTCAATAGTTGAAAGGTAAAAGATTCAATTTGGCTCATAAACTTTTGTGTTTAGACTTAATTTGGTTTTTAAACTATTTTTAAATCCAAAATAATCTATGAATTTTCGTGTTTGGACTTAATTTGGTTCATGCATTTTTGATATAAGCTATAATGGCAATGGCAATGACAATTTTGAGTTCATATTTATTAAAAGTTCAATGATATTTTGGGTTAGACACACCCTTACTATAATTATGCTTAACAAGTCATAATCCAAGAATTGCACATGTTAGAAAATTTTTTATAGTAAACGAGAGAAGTGATATACATGACATGTATCAAGACTACTAGTTAAGTCCATGAGTGTTGCTTAATTGGGGAGCCAAGCAAAGTGAAGGGGCGGCCTTGATGAACCGGCTTTAAAGAGAAGTTCAAGTGTATGACCCTACCACTGAGAAAACTCTTGCTGACTCATTGTATGAGTTGAGTTTACTGCAATATCTGCAGTCGAGGTTGGTGAAAGATCCTGAGTAGGGAATGGATTAGTCCCTCTCGCATGATCATCACCTGTTACTGTAGAAGTACGCAGAATTGATGTTAGCGCATCTATTGTAACATCCTCGTAACTTTGGGGTGGAACCCCGCTACGTCATGCTTCCAATGATGGAAATAAGGAGTCGTTTCCAGTAGTAGGCCGTGAGGGGGTATTTGTTAGCATAGTGGATTGTTTCTTTTTTGATTTTTCGCCTTTTTTAGCCCTTAAGAGTCTTTCAGACTCAGGTTCGAAATTTAATACTTTTCCACTACGGTGTTCGCAATGATTATGTTGCATACACCCACTAAAACCGTACTTGAAAACGAAAAAAAAAAAGATTATCACTAGAAGAAATCTTTTGCTACCTATTGCCGAAAATTCTCTGGCAACTGCGCCAAAAATTTGAACGGTCTTTTGCAAGACTATGTCCGCCAGCAAGCGTACCAGTGTCGTCAAGTAATAATAAAACGAACTATGAAAGTCCGAGTATCGACCCACAGGGAATTTTTTGTGGTAGCACAAGACTCAACGTTTATATAATCAAAGTATGAACAATAAAAGTAAACAGTTCGCTTGAAAAGGGTTTCTTTGTTGAAAATATGAAAAACATAAAAACAAAGAACTAGATTTCTGAATAGAGGAGAATATGG
>JAYMTK010000355.1:0-23643 GCA_036897405.1 Pelargonium myrrhifolium
CATTATATCTAGCTCGTTAAGAAATTTAACATTGTATCAGAGCTGGTTTTGATCCAGCCCGCTAGCAGGTGGACATGCCTGAGCGGCCCACCTACACGTGAGGAAGAATGCCGATTTAAAATATAAAATAAAATAAAATCTGATTGTCCACGTGTCGAGCTCATCAATAAAAAAAATGTGAGACTCGCACGTGAGGGGGAGAATGTTGGAGTGATGACAAAGAAGTCCCACATCGGATAAATATAAAGTGAATGAGTGAAAAATAATGATGTAAGCCAAGCCCTACTAACAAGGTTGACCTTTTAGTAGTGGAAGTTCAGGCCAATATATTAGCCCGTTATTAAAATTTAACAGTACCAAAACTTGACCACGTGTCAAGTTTTAGTAGGACCCTTGGTTGGATCATGTCTCACTGGCAATTCATTTTGAATTTTTGATCAACCAGAATTTATTACTAATACAATTCATTTCGATCAGAGTTATCAGTAAGAGAGTAAAAAGTGCCACAAATTTTATTTTAAGAAGATGGAGATTTTGTATATCTTCTCTTTACCTTTGGTTCCAGTGATTGAGTTCCAAAAAATTATTTATCTGATCTTGAATATATCTTCACCACATATTTATAAAAGAATATTAAAACCATGAGGTGTCTCATCATCAGTCACTTATGACAGTAATGAAGAATTATTGGGCATATATATATATATATATATGATATTAAAGGGAAAAGAAAGGTGATTGGAGCATGAAATGTCAAAATGGAGAGGGTGGGTAGTCTCAAACCAAATGATTGGAAGAGCACAGTAAGTGCTGTAGTTCTGCTAAATATTTTCATTATCTTTCTTGGGAAGAAGAAGAAGAAGAAGAAGATGAGAGTGGGAGGAATAAATAGTGGGTTATTAAAGGTAGCTACCACTCCATTTGTAATGTGAAGTTGACGTTTGTTTGGTTCCCAGAAGTGCAGGTCTCTGTTGAAGAACTCGGTCCCAACATTATGGAGCAAGTATGCCCAGCTTCTACTGTACTGCATATACCTAAATTTATAAATAACACAAAACTAGCCAAATATCGACCCCTTTGATAAAAATATATATTATATCTCTATAAAAATAATCAGTTTCGGCAACATCAAATTCAATGGCTTTTGCGGAAGGTGGCTCAAATGTGGATGACGGTCAACGACATCAGTTGGGTTAACACAAGAAACCCAATATGTGAATGGTTTTTTTTTTTTTTTGTGACAGGTTTTTCATTGCGTAAAATAATGCTTCGGCGGCTACGTACAATATTTCGTCGCACGGTTTCCAGCATTCGTGACAACTTATTTGGCTACTGTCAGTTTTAGGCTTTGGGCGACGGAATTGAGGCTTTGGCGGTAGAAAGAAGTTATCGCGTAAAGTAAGATTTCTTGTAGTGAGAATAGAAATGAGGAGACACATGAGTATATGCATAGTAATTATTTTTTTAGTTAATATTGTTAATGTTGTAATTACATGTAACCTATTTATAAGAAAGTCTTGTTACTTTGAACTACATATTATCCATATATACAAAGGAGAGAACTCTGACTACATCGATGGAGGTGGGTGCTCAGAAAAATGCGAGTGGTAAAATTTTAACGGTAATCAAAAGACACGGGTTGGGAGAAGAGGATATTGGAGAACAGGGCAATGAAGAGGTGAACCTTCATAGTAAGGTGGCCTAGAGAAATGAGGATGGTTTGGAGAGTCTGCCAGAATTGGGCCCGTTTCGGGGCAGACTTAAAGGAGAGACCTCGACATTAGGATTGGCTGAGGTTTGAGATGCTTCTTTATTTTTTTGTATCATCATTTGTTTATGTTCAGAGGTTTGAGATGCTTCTTTATTTTTTGTATCATCATTTGTTTATGTTTAGGGTTATAGCAAAGTGTAGGTGTTGTACCATGTCCTCTATCCTTAAGAGGGATGTGGATGCATGGTGACATAGGAAGATTCCTTCTTTGCATGTTAGTTTGAGTTTGCTTTAGGTTTTGGTTGTGGTTTGGGACTTTTATTCCGAGTGGTGATATGTTTTTCTTGGGTTCTGGTACATTTAAAAATGCAGTTGGCACCAATTTGCGATACGCAGTTGGACTAATATTGTTTTTGTATTCATTTTTTATGAATACAAAAATAATATTCGTCCAATGAGGTGATTATAGGAAGAGCTTCTAGCTTGATGTGATTGGTGGTGAATTACAAGAAGTTTTAATGTAACTAAGAGACTCCGGATACATCGAATTCAGACATGAGTTGACCTGAGTGGACCATAGACTATGTTGTTTCGATTGTGGGTCAAGTCAAATGATCCATGCATTGAACTAGACGGTTCTGGACTGTCGCCAAGGTCGCGGAGGCACTGATCATTGGCCAACTACTATGTCTTGCGCTCCTTCCATCCATCTTCTTGCCAATATTATTTAGGATGTTGACGTGGTAGCTTTTAATGTACCCTATAATCCGTGCATCATCAACAACTGATGCTACCCAAAAAAATCACAAGAATTATGAGCCAATTAGAGGCCGAAACGTGGCATCCAAGCGATGCGCAGTTAACGGACCTAACAACCTCGGTAAGGGAGTTCGAGGTCTTGGGCTCGGCAACCAAGCCCACATGGTTCGACATTGGTGAGTCCGAAATGTATGGGCCATCCCGGTGGGCGTCCCTTTCCCCTCACCAGACCAAGGACCCGAGCGCGCCACATGCGTGTCGCATGGGGACTCCCCACGATCACCATGAACTCGAGGCAAGGTGTGTGAGACAAGGGGACCAAGGGCCGGGGGCCCAGATTTGCGGACTTGAGGACTCGACTGCAGAAAGCGAACCCCGAAAGTGGGCGGGAAGTGGTCCAAAAGCTGGATCTCACCAGAAGGCGACACGTGCCCCCCCTTCGGTAAAGTCTATAAATACTCTTTCTCAGGTAAGAGAAAGAGATCCGAATCTTGATCCAAATCCTGAATTCATTGAACTCTTTATCTCTCTCTCTCTCTCTCTCAAGGCTCTCGGTTGAGATAATCTTTTCGAGACCTTCTCCCTAAAGCTCTTCAGCTTCCTTCGGTGTTTTCCGCCAAGAGATCTTACTCTCACTCCCAAGGCGGTATCCCGGAATCACCATGGGTCTTATCGTTTTTTGGTGTGTTCATTTTGCAGGAACGACACCCAGACCCATTTCTCATATCTGAAACTGAGAGCACTCCATCAGCTTACTTGGGCTCCAAGTTTGATCTCCTTGACCTGATTTGACCCGCTGGACTTGACGACGTGAACAGTTACCTTTGCTACTCAGACGAAACGACACCCTGACTAATGTGTCTAGAGTTTTGTGAAATTTAGACACACCAACAACATTAAATCATTTTATTTGTGATAGAGGCAAAACTCATGCGAATTTCAAAACTCGATTCAACATTGACAACAAACGTTAGACATGACATGATAGTGAATTTCGAATTACATTCCACATCTATATATATATTCATGCAATCAAACACTAGTGTACATCAAAGAGTGTGATTTTTATTTATTAATTAATTTTGACTAAGAGAAAGGGATAATTAAATTTTTGTAAGAAAAGAATACATTAATTAGGCTTGAGAGTACATGCTAGATATCCAAAAACCCATCTCTTCTCTTCCCTAAATAGCCAATATCTTTGCTCAAAAACCAGAACCAAAAGAGGTTGTTGCAGTTGTAAAATTGGGACAAAAGATGGACTTTCTGCTTCAATCACTTCCACAGAGAAGAGCAGAGAGCTTATGCCATTAAGAAAATTAGGTAACTCTGTGTCCCCTTCGAAATATTTTGCACAATTTTAGAATTGTATAAAATGTGATAAAAACAATATGATGCACCTTTTAACTTAGAGAAGAATATCAATATAGTTTTAGGAGACTAGAGTGTACTACTGTAAAGTTGTTCAAAGTTGAATCCCCTCTTGATGGGTTTGAACAGCAAGGGTCACTAATTTGTTTATATCATGGCATCTAGAAAAGTAGGAATCCATATCAAAATTTTGTACCTATAGATACAATACATTATAATATGGTTCCATTACAAAATTGTCATCACCTCCCATAACTTGACAGTTAGCTTATATGTATGTATGCTAGGTGTTTGATATTTTGTCACTGACAACTATGAGCCACTAAATGAGCCTTTTCAATGTGTATAAAAGCTCCAAGCTCCTAGCTCTTCTGATCCATACTTCACTTACTATTGTAACATTACAATCTGATGACCAAAGAAGCTCATGACTCGTCGTCTATGCTCGAGTCAGGGCAGCAAGAGAACTCTCTAGCTTCTCCCAAATATGACTTGTCCCTACTCGAGTCGGGACAGCAAGAGAGCTCTCTTGCTTCTCCCAAATGCTGCTGTGCTCGTGACTCGTCTCTTCCCGAGTCAGGACACCGAGAGAACTCTTTATGTTCTCCCAAACACTTCAATGTAACCTTGGCCTCTTCAGCTGGCAAGACCTGCCCCGCTGAAGATACGCTGGTCTTTGAGAGGACCAGTTACACTGAGAGGGCTCAGTGGGTACTGAATGCTCCCGAGCCACCAGGTGTGTGGCGTGAAGTCACGAATGTGATCCGGGAAGCTGTTTTACCCCGTGGAAGCAAGCTTCAATCCCTCAGGAATCAGTCTGGATCGAAACGCGTGTTTTCAGTCTTGCAGACAATTTTCCCTATCCTTGATTGGGGTAGAAACTACAAGGCAACAAAGCTTAAGAACGATGTAATGGCAGGTCTTACTCTCGCAAGCCTCTGCATTCCACAGGTAAATTAGTTTAGTACCATGATCATTGTACTTGCAATCAAATTTTTGTTCTTCTTGTCTTGTTAACTGTATGGGTTCTTTGTACTTAGAGTATTGGATATGCAACACTGGCAAACCTTGATCCACAATATGGACTCTGTAAGTTGCGAATTTCAATTAGTACTAGTTTCTATAAAAGATATGATTGTTGGTAGGTAATGTTTCCAACTTTGGCAATGTTGTGGTTGAATTAGATACAAGTGTTGTTCCACCTCTCATTTACGCTATGATGGGAACTTCGAGAGACATAGCAATTGGACCAGTTGCAGTTGTTTCCTTACTTTTGTCTTCCATGATTCAAAAGTTACAAGATCCCGTAGCTGATCCAGTCGCTTACACGAAGCTTGTACTAACTGCAACCTTCTTTACTGGAACCTTCCAAGCTGCCTTTGGACTGTTAAGGTGGGTCTTGTTATTGATTTGGTCCTATAAAAAATGCCAACACTAGTACTTTCTTGGTTTTCTCTTACACATTTATATATACAGGTTGGGGTTTCTTGTGGATTTTCTGTCCCACGCAGCTATTGTGGGTTTCATGGCTGGAGCAGCCATTGTAATTGGTCTTCAGCAGCTAAAGGGACTACTTGGGATGACCCATTTCACTAACAAGACTGATGTTGTCTCTGTCATAGAAGCTGTCTGGAGATTTCTTCATCATTCTGTATAGCTAATCTTCTCTTACTATACAAACCCGAATATTCTTTGTTTCTAATATGAATACCCCTCATTAACAGTGTTTGTGTTTTGACATCACAGTGGAATCCTCATAACTTCATCCTGGGGTCTTCGTTTCTGAGTTTCATCCTAATTACCAGATTTCTGGTAAGTGAGTGAAAGATATCAATCAGTTTCCTTTTTCTGTCCTTAAAACAATTTGAGATTCGCGACGATTCTAATATTGCATATTCATTCATTGGTGTTATATGATCAGGGTAGGAAGAAGAAGAAATTCTTCTGGTTGCCAGCAATTGCTCCTCTGTTATCTGTCATTCTATCAACTCTTATTGTTTACCTGACAAGGGCAGATAAACATGGAGTTAAGATAATTAAACACATCAAAGGAGGCTTCAATCCAAGCTCGGTTCATGACTTGCAGTTCAGTAGTCCCCAAATAGGAGAAGTTGCAAAAGTTGGACTAATCGTCGCTGTTGTTGCTCTCGCTGTAAGTGCCTAACCTTTTCATTAACCAATCATCAAGAAAGTTTATCTGATAAGTACCAATCTGCTCTTCAGGAAGCAATTGCTGTTGGGCGCTCTTTCGCATCCATTAAAGGATACCATCTTGATGGGAACAAAGAAATGGTATCCATGGGATTCATGAACATAATAGGATCTTTCACTTCTTGCTATGTTGCAACAGGTAATAATTAAGACAGCTCAGTGCACGAGGCTTTCACTATTGTTATATGCCAAGACTCACTGTAATTGATAAAATTGTAGGTTCATTCTCAAGATCAGCTGTAAATTTCAGCGCGGGTTGTGAAACTGCTATGTCAAACATTGTGATGGCTATTACAGTGCTGATATCTTTGCAATTACTGACAAGGCTCTTGTATTATACTCCCATTGCCATACTAGCTTCCATCATTCTTTCAGCTCTTCCAGGGCTCATAAATGTCAGTGAAGCCTATAGTATCTGGAAGGTGGACAAGCTAGACTTCCTTGCCTGCATCGGTGCCTTCTTCGGAGTCTTGTTTGCATCAGTTGAGATGGGTTTACTTGTCGCGGTACGTACATAAAAGTATACATATACCCTATCTTTGCCTATATATGACATTTGATTGCAAAATTCCATATCATATTATGTACAGTTGAAGCTCTTTTCCCATGCAAAAACTTATCAATTCTTGATTCTCATTCTTGAACAAATTTTTTACTCCGAACGCTACCTTAATTGCTTAGATGACTCAAATATTAGTTAGTCCACACTCTTCGGAGAGCGAGAAACCAACCAAACTGATAGTGACTAAATTAAATCGCATTTTTCGATAATAAGGTCAACTCCTTAGTAGCAGAACTATTGAGAAATCCATATAACGGCATGGATCCGTACCCTACCATTTTATTTGACATGATATGTGAGATGGGCACACCATGTGCTACACATTATATGTGCAAGTGATAGCTCTGTTACCACTGGTACTGTGACTATAGTGTGAGTTATGGTCCATATGAAGTCAACACAAAGAATATTATCACTTTCCTATATAAAATCATGAATAAGAAAGTGCCATTTGTTCACATATTTTTGTTTACTGAAAGAAACTGGATATACATCAAAGTTGACACAACTAGAAAGAAAAGGACTGTGAAACTTCCCTGCCTCATCCATTGTGCTATCAAAAGAGAGCATTAGCTCTGTTTTTAGGACCTACCACAGCACATTTTCATAATTGTATGCTTGTGGATTTGTAGGTGACACTGTCTTTTGCTAAAGTCTTGGTGATCTCGATTCGACCAGGGACGGAAAATCTTGGAAGACTTCCGGGAACTGACGTATTTTGCGACATTGATCAGTATCCTATGGCGGTTAAGGCTCCCGGAGTCCTTGTGATCCGGATCAAGTCTGCTCTGCTTTGCTTTGCAAATGCCAACTTTGTTAGAGAGAGGTATATATATATATATATATAGGACATAACTTGAATTAACATACTGGTAATGATCATATACTTAAAGTTCATTAATTTGTTGAAGGATTATGAGATGGATTGCTGATGAACACAAGAACTCAAAAGAAAATTCTGAAACAAGTCTTCAACTAGTAATTGTTGACATGTCCAGTAAGTACTATTGTCCCATGCACCAAAACCATGCAGCTTTTAGAATGATCATGATCATCTGATATATATTGTTTTTTCTCTTAATTATTAGATTTGTTGAACATAGACACATCAGGAATTGCTTCTCTGGAGGAGCTGCACAAGGACTTGGTCTCCCAAGGATTGGAGGTAATCAAAGGCAATGAATTTTTTTAAAGGATACAATAATTATCTACAATTAATATTGATCAGTAGCTAATTTTGGAGGGTTTTTGATATAATTTGTTTCAGCTAGCCATAGCAAACCCTAGGTGGCAAGTGATTCACAAGCTAAGGATGGTCAAGTTTGTGGACAAAATAGGGAAAAGGATCTTCTTGTCTGTTGGAGAAGCTGTGGATACATGCCTTGGCACTAAAATGGCTACTGTTTGACTAAATATTTATATTCCTTGCTTGAAATTGCTTGCTTGCTTTGTTGTGTGTTGTGTGTTGTGTGGTTGTGGTCCCATATTCACTATTACTTTTATGTATAATATTGTATGGGACTTCATTGTAATAAAAGTGAGATCCTTGTTATTATGAAGCTATGTCATGGTTTTACTGATATTTAATAATAAGCTGTGGTTCCTAGTGAACCTCTTTATGATTATAAACTACTTAATGTTTTTTTTTTACTCCAGTCTTAGTTTTGGAATTATTGGTTTTCTTTTTCTTCTTCATATTAACCATATGATTTTGATTCCTAGTTTGATATTCTATTCCTGTGTGGGCATATATAACTCAAGAATCTATCATATTACTGGACATTTATTCCACTTTCTACTACACCAAGTTTTTGTTGACCATATCTCACAAGAAAAAAACATGTATTGAACTTTTTTGGTTGAGCAAGCTATTAATTGTTACAATATTATGATAAACAAATCATCTCCAAACTCAATGCATTGATGCTCAAATTAAGGAATACTCTTTTGATTGTTCTATTCATCACTCGTTTCATTTTATAAGATTTCACACAATCAATACTATTCTTAATTACTATTTGCAAAAACAACAAGTTGATCACTAGACCTATAGAGTTGTTGGTATATACTAAACAATTAATGAGTTTAAGCAAGTTATTCTGCTCTTACAAGTTATTAGGGCGAGTATGAGTTAAAATTTAAATATGATGTCGTGATTTATTAGTTCAACTTAATTTGATTCAGAAAAAAAATTATGTACTTGATTTGTGAGTTAATTAATATGTGCGTGATTTTATTATGGTGTCGTGATTTTATTGGTGAGTTGGTGTTGATAATTTTTTCTTATATATGTATGTATTTTTAAGTGCGAGCTATTACGTTACTAATTTTAACACAAATGCATTTCATAAAATTTGAACCTCAAGACTTCATATTAATCTGGAATCAACTTTCTATTCGTTAATCCACACACTTAGATGTATCTATTATTTTGAACCCTAACCAAATGAACTCATATTTGCTATAATAGTACGGTATAAATAAGATATTATTGTATGTTCAGATTATTGCAAGAAAAGTAAAATAAATGAGAATATTATAATTTGACGGGTCAAGCTTCTAAGAATTAGTACCAAGAATTTTCTTCATCCTTATTGATCATGGAGTTCTCACTATCTCCACTAATCGCTCAATTATTGATATTTATTCAAGAAGACTGTTTCACTTTAGTTTTTTTTTTTTTTTGAAATCGTTTCACTTTAGTTTTCATATATATGTTTGTGAATAAAAAACGTTTATTCGATGTGATGTATTTTTTTTGGTTTTTAACCATGTGGCTTCCGAAGCGAGCCGGCAATCAATGTAATGTATTTATGTATGAGTAATGCGGTATGTTTTAAATATTGTGCAACATAATTAACAAGACATAATATATAAATTATTAATGACTTGAATTAATCTATGCGTCACGTATAGAATATGTCTTACAAATAGGACACACAAAAAATTCATGAAAATATAGTGATATCATGTGTCTGATTATTATTCATTGAAACCTATTTTTTAACGCAAAATATGAAATCATGTGTCTTGAGCTGTCATGTCGCTTTTCTTTTCTGAAAGTAACTCATATTATATTAATTATAAATCAAATCAAACATTTCAAAATTGAAATTCCGTCAGGAGCCTGTAAGTCTACCTACGCAAGTCAGACACAGAACGCGGCGACCTAATCGAAACATAAGTCACATGATTCGCATACCTACTAACAAATAAAACTATACTAGCAATCTACTCAAACAATATTCAAATTATCACTCACAATCAAACCAAAGGCACAAGTAACATCCTTCCATTCGATCTTCACAATATTTAAGACTTGAAGTACATCTGAGTCCACATAAAATAACTTTTAACAAAAAAAAAAAAGACAAAACAAAACTTTCAACACGAAAAGATAAAACTAAACTTCCAACAAAGAACGTGTCCTTCCATATATATTTGTAATTAGATATTAGGATGGGCCTTTCAATCTTGAGAAGTGTATATATGAATGTGGACTAGTGACTTTTGCAAGTGTCTAGGTTCAGTGTATCTGAACCCCGTATTGTGGAGAAGTGTATCCCAATTATAGCTCATAATCACTCTCAGCTGAGTAATCATTTATGGTTTATTAGGTCCCTAAAAATTTCGATTTTGCCACTATGCCTTTCTTTTTCTCCTAATAAAGTCATTACACACTATATATCCCACTCACTTATTAGTGTCTAGATTCATTGTATTTGTGTGCAATGTTCTCTCTTGTTGGTATTGATTACTTAGGCCAATTTTCTTCTTCCACTACTCAGTACTTTAAACCAAACTCAGAAGATGGTATCCATCAACCCTAGCAGCTCTGATCTTGTGTGTTACATGACATTTTATATTTATTTACAAAAGTAAGTAACGATGGCATGTGTTGGTCGGTCGCAAACTCGTTTTTTTTTTTGCCGATAGTTGAATGGTATGAGACTTAGGAGTCGTTCGTTTAGATATTTTTAGGTGAATTTTTAGGAATTTAGGACATACTGGGTATTTTAAAATTTTAATTCCTATGTTCGTTTAATTTTTTAAGAAGGGTATATTTGACATTTAAAAAAAATTTCTCTTTCCTCCTTAGAATTGAAATATTCAAAAATCTGAGGGGTCGTTCGTTTAGTTTTTTCATAAAAATAAAGAATTGGAATTGAATTCTACTTTCTTAGGAAATAAAATATTCAAAAATGTGAATATTTCAAATTCCACCCCCTACCATAGAATTTCAAATATTCAGATTTTTGAATATTTCAATTCTAAGAAAGAAGAATTTTTTTTTAAATGTCAAATATACCCTTCTTAAAAAATTAAACGAACATGGAAATTAAAAATTTAAAATACTCAATATATCATGAATTCACCTAAAAATAGCTAAATGAACAACCCCTAAGTGGTAAAGTTAAGTGGTGGCCCCACCTCCCAATACATTTAATTCCTTTTCGATTTTTGTACTACATTTAAATTTAGTACATATTTTAAAGTTTTGTTGATCGAAAATTTTAATACATATTTTTTCATTAATTCCTTTTAAACAAAGGATCCAACATTTTTCTTATTGGCTTATATACATATTTATTTTAAACTCTCCAACAATCTGCCTCCGGCTCTCCACAATAAACTCAAAGGGTAATTACACATGAACTCCATATACTGTACTGGTCACTCTCATAGGTAGGAGAAGGGAAAGAGCTGTTGCTTACTTCAGCCAAATCATCATAAGAATATTTAAAGTGTATAATTGTAATCCAACTTGCAGTATGTATAAAACCAACTTGATTCTCTCTATTCCATTGCAAGAGAACCACAATAAGATACATATGGTCATTTATTTCAGATTCTATTTCAAACAACATAAACCTCAATGCGTGAGTTTTACATACTCTTATAGTCATCATCGTATAATAACAAATGTCAAATACTCTCAGTCAATTTCATATATTAATATGATCCGAAATGATCATATTAATTTCTACGCAACTCCTCATCCACTTGACATGATATGCACAAAATCGAACATAGAGGTTGGTTACTTACTCCCTAGGACTATCCTTTGTTTCGAATATCAAATCTTTTTTCTTCGTATAAGTCTGATAGTCAGGTCCGACATCACGTGAACCAGTGTTTATGTAAGGCCCTCGGAACGTTGCCTGGGGAGGCAGCGGCTTAGATGAGTCAATCACGGGCTTCGACCTTGCTGACCTGAATGAAACAAACAATGATTCCAAGAATTTTCATAGCGGATGCAATCAAAATTGAGTATTGAATAGTTATGATTATGCAAAAGTACTTACGCCATGTAAAAGGGAAATGCCAAGCCTGCCGAAGCAAAAGCTAACAGCCCAGTCGCAACAATGATATTCCTTTTCCGGTTCATTGTGGTCACTGAATCAAGTTCACAATAAGCCCGTAAAACCATGTACGGACAGTTTAGAAGGAAAAAAAAATATAGCGCTTCATGTTCACATTAGAATCACCAATGAATTATAGATCATATACAGTTAGAGACTTAGAGCTAGAAAGACTGAACTTTTTGCTCCATTTTTTTTAACAATGCACGAGTACTGAATGTACAAACAATTAAACAAAGTTTCAAAATTTCAAGCAAAATGCTTAGCAAAAGCATGAAAGCCATTCAATTACTTGTAATAGAGATTTTGGCTAAGATATCTCCTATGCTATGTTCGAGAACCAACATTTCATTTAAAATTATGGATTTGAGCCTAATCAAGTGTTTGGATAACCTTATATGTTATAATTTGGATTTGACTCAAACCCAATACCTTTCAAAACATACCTACATATTGAAATTCTATGATTTCCCAAATATTGTATATTTGTATTTGAAATACAACATTTCAAATCAAACGAAGCAAGCTAACCAAACACTCTCACATTCCCTCGTAAAATCACCTCGTATCACCTCATGGTCCATTTGTACACTTGAATTTGAATCAACCTAATGTTTGGATGCATGAATAGTTTGGATTTGGATTTGTAGAATTCAAAATATGCCTCAAACACAGGATATCAAACGATAACTCTTACATTGTCATTTTGAAATTCAACCGTTCCTCAAACGTTAGAATTGTATTTGAAACACCATATTTCAAATCAAAATTCAACCTTCAACAATTTTCCCACATTTTATCTTTAATTGACTCTATCCAAACACCTTTCCATATCTCTTTAAGATACAATCTACATATAATACTCTAATTTACTATATACGAAACAGACCAAGGAAAATCCCCAAATTATATAATCAGTCAGCAAGAACCAGAACGAACAGTCAACAACTGCAAATTCGCAATTCTGGGTTTTCATGCATCGACGACAGTGAACAAATAAAATGCAAACTTGAAGAACAGATGTGTCGAAATTGATATCAGAATAGAGAACTGGATTAAGAAACCCTAAAACCCTAACACAGCACAGAGACAATGATTTTAAAGCAATTAAAATCGAATTTGATCAAATTGGAATCATAAAATTTGAACGAATCTGAAGAAGTAACCGAAATCACCTGAATCGATACGAGTCGCGTCCGATTCCGATCGAAGAAAAGAGGTACAGTTCGGGGAATTGAGGTGGAGATTCAGTGGAGCAGTGAAAGAGAAAAGCTACAGCTTAGTTGGGCTCATAGAAGTCTTGGGCAGGCCCAGTAATTTTAGGCCCAGTAACCTTCGGCCCAACAATTAAAGACTTGAGCTTTCTTACACATAGGAATGGGCTATAGACATAAGGTTATTCTCCTTATAAATAGAGTTGGCAAAATGTCGGATTATTTGAATCCTAAAACTAATCCGACTTTATAGGGCCTTTGGGTTACGTTTTAAGGCATAAAATATATCAATTTTTATAGAATTACCTAACTCGACCCTAATCCGACCCATTTTTTAGCATGATAAACTTGACTCTAACCCGAACCGATTAATTTTAGGCTGAGTTAGCCATCGAGTTTGATGTGTTTTGGTAAAGTGATGAACTTGAATTTATATTGGAAAATGATGGTTAGGTTGAGGCTTTGGCCCAACACCAACCCAAAGACTAAGCCCAACCCATAAAATTATGGTGATAGATAGAGCTGACAAAAGGTCATGATGTTAGAATCTTACTCGTAATCTGACTTTATAGGGCCTTCGGATTAGGGTTTTATGACTAAAATATATTGATTTTCACGAGTTTTTCGATCTAACCAACTTCAGATTGAATTAAGTTCGGATAAAATTAGAATAAAAAAACTAAATATAGAATCCAAGGCAATTAATAAATTATTCTTGAAACAAAAATTTCTAGAAATCTCCCACACCCAAAATTCAAAACAAGCAAGCAGAAAGAAAAAAAAAATCACTGTAAGGATGAAGGCCAAGAAGGAAGAAAAAGTGGGAAGACGGCGTAGCTCTGCCATGTTGGTGGAAGCTTCTCTCGGACAAGTTGAGCTGTTTTTTCCCGTACATTGCACAACCACAGATAAGACACATCAGAACACGACGCTCCAAAATATTCTTCAAGAGAATCAAGACTATTAATAGCCAAATACAAGACGTCTCTATCATGTGGGTGGAAAGCCTTAACAGATCCACTCATAAACCGGTATCTACTTTTAGCTATTACAAAATCTTCGATTTCGTTAAAATCTATGTCATGTACCAACTCCCAATCCTGACTTTGACGGTTGAGTTCCCAAATAATCAATTTGTGACCCTTAAAAGGGATAGAATACTCCATACGAGCTAAACGCAAACACCCCCTATGCACTCCTAATTTCCAACACCCTTTCCTTTCGTAGCTAGGAGGAAGCGGAAGATGAGTATAATTGACTATGTCTTGATCGACATGATCAACATGCGTATCAAATTTAAATTTGCTTAGATGATAGGTGTCCTCCTCTGTTGAACTTAACCAAATTAGCATTCCGTCGTAGGATACATATTCCTTTAAGAGAAAGGGCCATGATTGAGGTGCACTCCATCTTTTCCACCCACCGCTATTGTCATCAGATGAGAAAATATCCACCTTTACCATATTCTCATTGTCCCAGAGATGCTCCGGTAATAAAGCGTGGTTGAGAACACGAACCACTTTAACATTGAGAATATCATTACCATTACACTCGTCGGGGACGAAAAGAGCAACTTGTATTGCGCATGTTGGAAAGTCGAGAGGTAGGATAGGAGGCGGCGGAAGGGCAATCCATTGTCTAGTGAAAGGATTGCAGATGCTGTAAACACTATGATCATAGTCTCTTGGACAACACAAGACCAAATCTTTATAAGTTGCGAGAATGTGAACTGAACAGACATGATCTGTATAATTACTATCACGAAGGGGTAGAAAATCAAGAGACTTGAGTGTTGGTGATTCTTTGTCGATGGAAAGGCAATAATCAAAAACATGTTGACTAATTATACTTTCACCTATGCATACATCATATTCTGTCAACAGAGCAATTGGTAGCTCCTCTACCTTGTTGTCTCTATGGATCTCTCGCCAGCGTTGGAGAAAATATGAATTAACATTGATGAGAGAGCACCAATGTTTACATATACACTTGCACTGAGTTGCATATTTCGAAGAACCAAGTCTACACAAAATTTCCACCAATAACTCGTCACTGAGACCTGGAAGAGATGAAGATCGATATGTCTTGCTTCCATTAGAGTTGTTTTTCACCATGGTGGATCACTCCTGTAACAAAGTTTTGTTGTTCAATTAGGAAATAAAGTAGTAATATATAGATATAGATTAGGGTTCCAGTAGATACAACACTGGACTCCAATTAGGAATAATATATATGAACAAATCAAAATTCAATTATAAATTAAACGTAAGAAATTGAAAAGGTAGGGTTAAGTTGGACCTATTCGGCTGGAAATTGCAGAGACGGCCTGTTGAGCTATATTATATTATTCGCGAAGAGGAAGTAAGGAAGGAAGGTTTGGTGTGAATTGTGATAATGTGATTTGGTATAGAATTTATTTATATTAGAAGATGATGATGGTTAGGTAAAGGTTGAGGCTTTGGCCCAACACCAACCCAAAGAGTATAGACTAAGCCCTACCGATTTTTCACTTAAACAAATAGGGATAAATACATTAAATACCCATGAACTATTGGCATTTTCAATTTGTACCTCTAAATTTTGGTCTGAAACTTTTAGCACTCCTAAAGAAATAAAAGATCTTTTTGTTAGTTAAAGTTAACAGAAAATTGGATTTAAATTCTTTATAGGAATTTTTTTAGAATTTAGAATTATTTACTATTAATATATTAATGTTGGATAAAAATAGAATAGTTAAATTAATTTAAATTTTCAATTAAGAAAAAAATATTTTTTGTCACAATTATACTCTAATTGAGCAACGCATTACATTTAATTAAAATACCAATTAAAAAATTTGAAAGTAATATATGTCACTCAATTATAAATTATACCTTGAGAATTATATTATATTATACATATATATATATTTCAATTTCACATTTAGAATGGACACTAAATTTTAAGTTATTGTGTAGTTACTTTTGTCGCAACAAAAAAATTAAAATTACATTTTAATTTATCACATTAAAAAATTATATTAATTTTTGACAATTTTAATTAATTAAATAAGATAAGTAAATTTATCTTTAAAAAATAAATAAATTTAAATAAATTACAACTATAGATAATTACATTTTTTTTGAAATATAGATAATTATACTTTTAATTAGTGAAATTAAGATAATTTGAAAAATAAATAAATTTGAATTAATTAAAAATATAGATAATTACAATCTTAATTAGTGAAATTAATAATATTTATATGAGCCGACACATGGCAAAAAACTGAAGCGCCACTTGTCGTATAGATAGGTTATGTCTTTCCTATATAATATATATATTAGATTTGTAATATTTTTATTTATCTAGGTCATGTTACTCATGTCTCTTATATATATTTCCTTCCATCGTTAAATAACTAACCTTTCAAGATCATGTTATTGTTACAAAAAAATAAAATAAAACATCATGGTCAATTCAACAACAATAAAAATTTCAAGAATTATTTCATTATTTAATTTTACATTACATACATAAATAAGTTGAGCGGTTTAAAACGTTTGAATTTCTTTAAAGATCTCATGTTCAAGTTTCGTTAAGGGTGTTGGTATTACCGATAAATGAAAAAGATATTGAGACTTCCTTAGAAATGTCAAACTTCCCGATTGTCTTATTAATGGTAATTAAGGATAAAAATAGTATTCCATTTGATCAAGAATTATAAAGCTACTAATTAAGCTCCTTGATATCTAGAACTTCATGAGGAATCTTCATCAAGAACATACGCAACAATTGGGCTCCTGACTTTGTGAACTCCATCGTCCCACTCCAAAGCCGCAGAGATCATATCATAATCGGTCTTGCCTACTGTAGCCGTAACTGTAATAACAAAGGATTGCTTTTGTCCTAGTGACTTGAATGTCAGCACACTTGGCTCCATTGAAATATTGAATCCTGGTTGGCTGAGATAGATTGTTGCCTTGTATGTGGAAACTGGTGATCCAACGTTGGTGACAGTTCTGTGGAACACCCTTGTCACTGTAGCCGCCGTTGCAGGAGTTGAAAGAGCAAAAGATGGGTAGTTCAGATCCCACACGGTTCCATTTGTGGCTGAGGAGCAACTACTGTTGTCTCCGGTAACAAGTTTCAATTGCTTGTTGCTGTAACCTTGTCCGCACAAGAACTTGACATAATCAGCTTCTGTTGCATCATATACCAAACCGGGGTTCACGGCTTGGGATGGATTCAAATGACCAGAACCGTATGCAAATTCAGCTTCCGGGTTAGTCACGCTTGTCATGATAAATGCTGCAAAGTAGAACATAATCAACAAGTATTAGACAGAGTTACTAGTTACAAAGTACTATTTCCGTCCCAAAATGAGCATTCTCTGTTTCTTGTTATATTTACTCTTGTAACGATCATGTGTTGTAGGAAAGAGGCACTTATTTTGGGACAAAAATTTAAGAGAAATTGGGCGTTCGTTTTGGGACGGACGGAGTATATGTGTAAGCTTGATGTGCATTAGCAGGCAATATAAATATATACCTGTTGTCATTAGAGCAGACTTAATAGCTGCGGGAGACCATGTTGGGTGGAAGGACTTTACATATGCAGCTGTCCCTGAAGCATGAGGGCAGGACATGGAAGTGCCAGAGATAATGTTGTATGGAACCACTCTGGGATCCTCTGGATTTCCAGTTGCAGTGGTACCTTGCGACCAGGCAGCCAAAATGTCGACTCCTGGAGCTGTCAGGTCAGGCTGTGAAGGCAAGAATTAACCATCTTAGAAACAAGCTGTAGCTCCAAATCTAATTAGAAAACCAACAATAAATTACCTTGAGAATGTCAGCTGTAATTGGGTTAGGCCCTCTTGAAGAGAATGAAACCACACTTGGGGCTAGAGTATTCTTAGCTTCAGTGCTCTTACTGATAGTGCCAATAGGTGCGCTACATATCCAAACAGGACACACCCAAATTAGTAATACATATATGTTACACCATTACTCAACCATTTGGGGTGCATGGAACCTCCCAAGTCAATGTCCATAAATGAATGCTAAATGATATGCGTTGTCGTTATCCTTCAATATGCTCATTGTTTATCCGAAACACGATTACAATTAGTCTATAACATATCTAGTTTCATGTTAGTTTCTAATATGTTCATGGTTAGTCTACAACAGATCGTATCCAATTTTAGTGCATGTCATTTGACATACACTTGAAAACATGCACTTAATCTTTGTCTGGAGAATATATTAAGCTCAAGAAATTACCTAGTTGAGTTCAAGTAATGCGATATAGAATTAGCATCACTTGTGCTGGCTATCAAGGTTGCAGACAGAGGGAACAAGAAAGCCACATCAGTTAAAGCCAATTCATCTTGCATCACAGTACCAGCTGCACCCGCCTCAAGTGCACCTGTTCCGCGGCTCGCTGCATCACAAACAACAATTTTTCCCTTCACCAAGCTGGAATCCAAAGAGCCACCGAAGCAGAACCTGCAAACAAAATTTTACAGCAACATCAAATACATTTTACACACTACTCAGTCATACATTTCCATTTCATTGACAAATTTTAGTAACTTACTTGGATTGAGACCCATCAAAACCTCCAGAGACATTTGGGGCATTTCCACCATATATGAGAGGCAACATACTCTCCATGTCAAAAGTGTTCACAGATATCCCCTATTAGCAGAAAAAAAAGAAGAAAATTTCATTGCGGCATTTTGTCGAACACATAGTCTGCAACACTATAAAAAATGAATCTAAGATGACTCACCTCATAAGAAGCATTGTTACCCAATGTCAGCTTGGTGATGAAATTCCGATCAATGGTGCTAGCAGCCACGGATAGAGACCAAGGAGAGAAATTTGTGATGGAAGCTGAATCAGGGCCAGAGTTTCCAGCAGAATTGGAAGTAAGGATACCATTCTTCATGGAGTGGAAAGCTCCAATGGCGATTGTATCCTCGAAATAGTCCAACGGGAAGCTTCCTCCGACGGAAAGAGAAATGACGTCGACGCCGTCGGCAATTGCGTCGTCGAATGCAGCAAGAATGTCGGCGTCGGAGCAGCCATCTTGCCAACAGATCTTGTAGACGGCAATGCGGGCGGAAGGAACACCCCCTCGAGCCGTTCCGGCGGCGAGGCCGAGCATGCTAGCTCCGGTGGCCAAGCCACCAGCTGCGGTGGATGAAGTGTGGGTTCCATGGCCCTCGGAGTCTCTCGGTGATGGAAAATCTGGATCGGTTATTTCTCCTTCGCTGTGATAGAATCTTGCTCCTATTATTTTACTGCAAAAAAACAAGTTTTTAATTGCAATGGTTAATTTTATATCTTTATTAGGTAACACTTCAATAATACGTATATATAGGAAAAAGGAAAATGGTTTAAACTTTTTTGTTTAGCCTAACCAAACTAATGGGAGATGTTTGTCATACTAAAATTTGAATTATAAGCGTCTAGATGAATTTGTGATACTGAAACGAGCTACTGAATTCAAAATTTTAATTAAATGTCATTATGTTACTAGGGCATAGCCTAAACCAATTGAATAAAACATGATCAAATCAACGCTTTGAGTATACAAATTTATTGAGATAAGTATGAGTATCAAATGATGAAGTGTCAACTCATCATAACTTGGATGAGTTTCAACATTGACTGAGATTTTTTTTCTCTCAGAACAATGAGTTTGAGCCTAAGAGTTATTTGTTCAGACTCGGCCAAGACACAAAGAAAATAAATGAGCCGAACGCTTCGTGCCAACAAATGCATTGAGACGTGTAAGAGTGTTAAATGGTCACGTATGAGTGATTGGTTAAGTCCCGTATATCCTATAACTATTGGAATGAGAAATAGAGAGTGATTTACTTGTTGCAAGTGAAGTTTGAAGAGGATTGGCAGGTGCCCTTCCACTTAGAGGGAGGTGAACCAAAACCGGCGTCGTCGAAGCTCTTGGCCTCCGGCCATATTCCGGTGTCGAGCATTCCCACAATAATGTCGCTTTCGAGGGTCACTCTTTTCGCCTGTTGTGGAAATCCCATGAAGTCCCATGATCTTGTCGTCAATAGTTGCTTCTTTTGGCTAAGAAACACAGACACCACTCCATCCATGTCTGAAAATTAAAACGTATATATAATTAAGCACTATGATACATATAGTAGAGTTGTTCAATATTGTATGATCATCACCCACCAGCTACTCTCTGGGCCTCTTCTTTGGTCAGCTTCGCCACAAAACCGTTGAAGCTCCTCGAGTAGCTCCGAACCCATGAGTCCGATGCGCGACTGGTTAGATGCACAAGAAACAGTACGTATTTAAATTAAGTCCCCTTAGAATTAGTACTCATTTTGTGACAAATTGTTCATTAAAAAGAATTGTTGTAGCAACCTTCCAACAACTTCCTGTAGCATGGTGGTGTGAAGAGACGAAGCAGAAACATCGCCCTCTGGTTTATCACCCATGTACACAATGTACGTCTGCATGCATGCATAAATAATGTGACAATTAAATAATGATAACGATAATATATATATATATATATATACAAATCACTTTGGGCTTGGGCCCAACAGGAAGCCCAAAAGTCTAAAATTAAGAACATTTTGGAATTTGAGGCATATTTATATAAGCATGCCTTTGGTTCTTCTTCTTGAGGGGTGGCGCTGAGGAGTAGAGCAGAGGAGAGAGTTACGATGAGAAGCCATGAAAACATAGAATTTGTGGACGCCATTGGAGAAGAAGTGGTTTCTTCTCTTGTTGATGATATGTGTACGTTGTTGATGAAGTGATGGAGATATATATATGGGCTTTATATATATACAAAGTTGGCATTGGGTTCTCAAAATTATTGTTTGACCCGCCAAAAAAACAAATGACTAGCCGGCTTCATCAACAATGCTAAAATCTTTCATTGTTACCTCCTCCGTTTTGATCTTAACAGCTCATTTTACCCTTCTGTTTTCTTTAAGTTTCCCAAACTCCAAACACATCATAGTAAATAGTAGATAATCATTCAAATGTACTGTGGTCGCAATATCACATTCAATTGTGACTATATGTCCTCGTTCGAGTTAGATATGGTTTTACCTTAAACTCCCACATTATTATCGGAGTTTAAAACTAATTGTTTGTCGTTTTAGTGTGTTTTAAGGATAATGAAGCCTAACTAATTTGCCGGTGCCAACTGTTATTTTCGAGAAAAGATATGTATGTAACAGTTTGATTTAATCAGAGTTGATGATACATAAAAAAATCATAAGTTAAACGCACAAATAACATATGGACACGTTACATATGAACGCCACATCAGTGTCCGAGAAAGTCAATTACAGAGTCGAGCTCACGTCCCTACAAATTGCATCTCTGCGCCCACTCGCCCTTCATCCATAAGAGTTAAAGACACCTGAAGAGGCAGCATGTCACAAGGAGCCCTATTCACATGTTCTTCATACTTAGCCTCCACAATAGGCAATCATGTCAAAAGGAAAACTCTACATCTTTTCTTCATACTTGGCTTCCACAAAAGGCGGTCATGTCACAATTGTAAAGCTCTACACGTCTCCCTCATACTTGATCTCCACAAGAGACAATCATGTCAAAAGAAGAGTTTATACATTTCCTTCATACTTAATCTCTTATAGCCATCCAAAGCCCTCAAGGTCCCCACTTCACCGGGTCAAGTCTCTCACCTCGTCGGGCCTCCTCCAAGTGTCCTGTATTGTTGGGTTACATTCTAGGCTCCCTGCATCACCAGTCATATGCAATGCTCCATACCTCAATGGTACACATTCTAACCTTCCCGCCTTGTCGGGTCGTATGCAAGACTCCTTACATCATTAGGACACATTCTAGGTTGTCTGCCTCGCTGGGTCGTATGCATAGCTCTCCACCTCACTGTGAACATTCTAGACTCTCCGTCTCGCCGTGTCACATTAAAGGTTCATCGTCTCATTAGGACACTAGAACGCTACCCAGAGCGGTAGGCGCTCCTAGGGGTTCTCGTCCTACTCGCGATGCTTGGAGGGCACACAGAAGTCTCAAGACTCACTCGGCGCCCACATACGGCGTGTTTAAGAGGTTATAGTCTAATATCATCTTGGGTCCCATGGTAGATCTCACATCTCCAACAACCAATCATGTGTTGTCACATCATCAACTTGGTTTGTGAGTATAAATACCCCCTCCTTAGATGAAGAAAGGGTTTGATCTTTTTACTCACTCTTTACTCTTCTTTTTCTGATGTGCTTTGAATTTCTGGGAGAGATTCTTACTCTCATGCCCGAGGTGAATTCTAGTACACCAACACTGGTTTTCACTTAACGCGTGTGTTCTTTCTTCTCAGGTCTTAGGTAGAAAGATTTGGAGTTCTAGATCTTCAAGTGGGCGCAAATCATTAAGGAAAACAGTTTGTGTAAATGACATAGTTCGATCAACCACATCAAATTGGTTTGATTATCAAGAGCGGTTTGAAGGCTAGCTGGTGTTCTTCATATGTTCTTCGAGATGTTCTTCATCCTTCAAAAAATTTCATAAAGTGTTGGAAGCCTCACTCCATCCAAGTCATCTTTACGCGTAGACAAGAAAACAATCAGTGTGTATGATTTGACCCGAGTCAAACAGGCGCATCAACTGGTGTGAGCCCTGACAAGTGTGACTACTGTGATGCTGGTCTGAGATGGTAGCGTGGAGGTGATGCGAAGAAAAATACACCAGTGATGACGAGATGTGGTGGTGAGCTAGAGGAAAAGGTTTGTGGTGGTGGTGAGTTGAGGACGTGTCACTTTTCTTTTTAAATTAATATTAAAATATTTTAAAAAAATATCACGTCAACGCCACGTGAGAAAATAAATAAATAATATAAACTGAAATGTCACGTAGGTGTCCCGCCATTCAACCTAACAGATTCGTTAAGCTTGACAGAGAGTTGAGCCTACACAACCCATTATCACTAGCATAGAAACTATAGTGACTAATTTTTAGTTTAAGCACATAACCGGTGACTTTTCAATAATTCAAAAACATTCAAAGTTTATAAATCTTTAAAAAAAATATAGAATATGGGCCGAACTTTTATTTGGGTCTTTTGGATTTTTGGCCCTTTTTGGCCATAAAACCAACTTTTTGGCCCTTTTTGGCCATAAAACCAACTTTATGCCCCTTTTTTATGACCTTGTATTTATTTTTTATTTTTTTTAGGTGGCCATAAAACACTTGGGTTACCGCTAAACCCCTTAACGGCAACGGAGCACCGGCGACGACGACTACTTCTGGCAGCCCTTTTTCAATTTTTTTTAACTTTATTTCTTAAAATAAGTAAATACTATTATAAAAAGGAGAAAAAAGAATCTCAACCATGATTTATTGGCTGAGACTCTCGGCCAATAAATCATGGCCAATGAGGTGATGCCACGTCCCTAATTAACATCCATACCCGCCCCAATGAATTTGTGGACGC
>JAYMTK010000356.1:0-23639 GCA_036897405.1 Pelargonium myrrhifolium
TCTCCGGCCACGGGTCCACTTCGCCGAAGATCGCCACTATTGGAAGCCACCACCACAGATCGGCTTGAGAGGGAGCTAGTAAAGTGGCAGGAGAAGGTAGAAGACGAATGCGTCTTCTTTTTTCTTTTTTATTTTCTTTTTTGAACAAAATGAACTATTATATGTTAAAGCAAATCACTGTTAACAAGGTGCAAAACGAAATCCGGGACATTCCTCAAGCCAAAAACTAAACCCCCAGGCTCTAAATGAAGTAGGCGAGCAAGCTCGTGAGCTACCTTATTAGTTGAACGGTATACAAATGAAAATATAGTGTTATCTAGATTAGCAACTAAACTCCAACAATCCTCAAGAAGGATTCCCACACTACCAACTTCCGCCTTTTTGAGAGCAAAAGCAACCATCACGGATTTCGCGTCCGATTTGAAAATAATCTTCTGCCATCTTGCTCTTTAGCCCAAACAATGGCTTCCCGAACAACCCAACATTCCGCTACTCTTGGATCTAGAGCAACTGATCTCGACCGAAAGCCAACACCTACACAAGCTCCTGTGTTGTCACGTCTGATCCAGCCAACCCAGGTTCTGCCTTCTTGAACAAATACTATTGCGTCACAATTAATTTTCACAACTTCCGCCGGAGGTCGCACCCATTCATCTACACGATCTGACAAATTGGTGCACCTACCAACCGAAACTGTTCTAGCCTCACTCCAGTTCCGCAGCAGCTCCACAGCGGCGACCACAATCCGATCCGGCGGCCAAGTTTTTTTGTTCCAAAACTTGTCATTTCTTGTTGTCCATAGCTGCTAACAAACTACTATAATTTTATTCCACTTATCAGCATCCACCTTCTTGGCAACATCCAACAAACACTCCTTAAAACTCATTCCCTCCCGCCAAGCCCATCTAACTCTCGCGGACAGCCAGCATAATTTTGCAATAGGGCAGAGCAACAGGACATGCTCGGTTGATTCTCGTTCCCCGCATCTCAAACACTCGGCGGATATATTAACTCTTTTCTCAATAAGATTATCATTAACTGGGAGATAATTTTTCAAAGCTCTCCACATCAAATTAATGTTCTTTGGGACACAATGTGCCCTCCATAATTTCCTCCATAACAGGTTATTCTCGACTTGACCATCCTCCAGCGCCTCGCCAACCTCCAATGAATTATACGCGCTTTTAACCGAGTAGATACCAGTTCTCTCCGGGATCCATGACCACCTGTCCGAGATACTACCCAAACTTGGAGTAATTTTTGCAATCACTTCACATTCAACTTGGCTAAATAACTGGTTTATAACCTCCCAGTCCCAACCATTCCTTCCATCAACAAATAAGTCACATACCTTAGCTTCCTCCCACCCAGCCATAGGCACTGTTTCCATTTTGTTTTGCCAAAGACCTGGCAGCCATGGGTCATTGAAAATGCTTGTGTTCCTCATGTTGCCTATGCTTTTAACACATCCATTCTTCAACAAATTTTGGGCAGCTCTTATGTTTCTCCATAAATAGCTCGGGTTCGACCCTGGCAAAGCATCAAGAAACGAATGTGATGGACAATATCGAGCCTTTAGCACCTTCGAGAACAAGCACTCCGGGTTGGTCAAGAGCCTCCACCCTAGTTTACCCAATAATGCTACATTAAACTCCCTAATCCTTACACATAATTTATCCCACAAACACCAATGAATTGTTCTTTATTCGTTAGATTTAGATCCCTACCAAAACGAGTTCATCATCCTCTCCAGTCTCGAGCAAGTTTCCAATGACAGCAAAAAGAGACTCAACGCATAATTTTGGACAGCTTGCGCAATAGTTTTCAAAAGAATTACATTTCCTGCTCTCGATAAGAACTTCTTACCCCACCCCCTAATTCGCTGCCTGACCTTATCTTCAATGTAGCGAAAAATCTCGGTCTTCTTGCCCCCATTCCAACCGGAAAGCCCATATAATTGCCTATACTTTCGCCCTCCTTGACCCGCAGGATATTACACACACCTTCTCGAGTTGAAGAAAGTGTGTTTTTGCTAAAAACGAGCATCGACTTTTCATAATTAATGAATTGCCCTGACGCTTGCTCGTACCAACGTAGAACCTGACGAACCTGGGTCGCCTCCTCAATCGTAATTTCACAAAAAAAGTAAATTGTCATCAGCAAAAAAGAGTGCGAAACGAATGGAGCACCTCTCGCCACTTTACACCCATGGATCCGACTGCGCCTAACCTCCTCCTGGATGAGCATAGACAGGTCTTTCGCACATAAAATGAAAAGATACGACGAGAGCGGGTCCCCCTGCCTTAAACCTTGACTTGGGATAATGAACTCAGATAAACCACCAATTGATACAACTTGATATCTTACCGAGCTAATACACATAATCATCCACTGGATCCACTTATCCGAAAAGCCCATTGCTCGCATAACTTGAATAACAAAGTTCCATTCCACTCTATCATACGGTTTGGACATATTTAGTTTAAGAGCAGCCGTGCCAGTGTCCCCATCTGTCTTCTTTATCATCCAGTGCATAAGTTTAGTAGCAATGCCGATGTTGTCTGAAATTAATCGTCCCGGAATGAACGCGCTTTGAGCTTCAGAGACACATCCATCCAGAACATGTTTAAGTCGATTAGCCAACATCTTTGATACCAACTTATAGACTATGTTACAAAGAGAAATGGGTCTTAAATCTCCCATTTTTTTCGGTATAGCCTTCTTTGGTATGAGCACTATAAGCATATCGTTCAATTCTGCAGGCATGACACCACTCCTCAAAATATTAATGCACGCATCTGATACGTCTCCACCCACAACATCCCAATATTCTTGAAAAAATCCGGGTTCATTCCATTCGGGCCAGGGGATTTATCCGGGTGCATCGAATCAAGAGCTTCTTTCATATCCGCTGGCAAAAATGTTTTCGTAAGATTTAAATAATTCTATTCCGAAATTCGACGCCCAGTTAGCTGACAAACTTGTTGTGAATCAGTCATACCCGTCGTGAATAAAGTCTGAAAACAACTGACCATAACTTATTCCATGCCTTCCCCTGCCCATCTCCAATCCCTTGCTCATCTTGGATTTGCTCAATTTTGTTTTTCCTCCTCTGTCCTGAAGCAGCAGTATGGAAATACTTGGAATTAGCGTCACCGTTAGCCAACCAAAATGCCTTAACCCGCTGCTTCCAAAACGTCTCATATTTTTTTAAGGCTTCGAGGTAGGCTTCCCGAGCTCTCACATCCCCACCACCTGCAAAAATCTCCAACTTCCACCTACTGTCTCTAACCAATTTAAGAAGTTTGTGAATCCTCGGACCGCCCCATTCTTGAAGAGCTCTACCACTCCTCCTAATTTTATCTGATATCGTCCCATCCCCCCGAAATCCCCAACTACCCGCAACAACCTCCCGACACCCAACTTCCCGCTTCCAACAATTTTCGAACCGAAACCTTCTTATTCCTTGAGCTTGCCGCACTACAAAAGGAAGTCACGGCAATGAAGTGTGGTTTGAGCAAGACCAAGGCAAGTTGATAACTCTAAAGCCATTAAATTTTTCGATCCAAGTATTTGAAGCCAATACCCTATCAATCTTTTCTTCCATGAAGTTTGTTGTACCCTTCCCCACGCTGCCATGTATATTGGTGTCCCTCCATCCCGAGGTCGACCAATCCCGCTTATGATACGGCTTCACAAAACCCCTCCATTAGATGTGAAGGTTGCTCTTCACCCCCTCTTTTCTCATAACTAAACATGATGTCGTTAAAATCCCCTGCACATACCCATGGAAGATTTGACCTTCGAGCCAGTTGTTTTAACAGTACCCATCCATGGGAGATTTGACCTTCGAGCCAATTGTTTTAACAGTACCTCCATAAAAGCCTGTAATCCTCCATTCACCTTAATTTGCCTCTTATGTTCACTGACATGTTTATGTGATTCTTTGAAAAACTCAACAATGTGACTACCCCCCGTCTAACTTCCAAAATAAAGTTAAACCACTACTTCTACATGAACTATCAACTGAAAATAAACCATCCATACTGAGCATGCTTTTTATCCCCACCAATTTCATTCTGTTACAATGTGTTTCCACTAAGAACACAAAGTTCGGCTTCTTGTCTTGAACCAAATCGGCCAAGACCCGAACAGTTGGCGAGCTGCCAACTCGCGACAGTTCCAGCTTAAGAGACTCATCGTGTTAAAAAGGAAGGGTATTTTCGTCTTTTTGCAAGTTAACTGATGGAATTTCTAACATAATTGAAAAAAGCAAGTTCAGTGTAGTAACGTGAGGTGACATGGTAGTAACATGTAAAATATGTATCCAAGAGGGTAGTAATGTGTAATTTCCCTAAAGAACTATAATGTTAAGTAACTCAAAATGTTGCAAATCTTGACTTTAGAAAATAAATATTTTTTTTATTATATTTCTTGAAAGTAAGTTGCTCACATTAAAGAAAATGTAGAAGAGAACTCACAGTGAGAACTAACTAAATTAGAAGGGGAAAAAAAATAGGAGAAACATTTAAAAAAATCCAAAATCTTGAAAGTAGCCTGTGTTTCAAATCTAGGATTTGGGATCAAATCTTGTTTGAACAAGACCAACTACTGAATACAGCGTTTACATGCAAACAGGAAATCGACCTAGAACATGAGCACCATAGCTTGGCTTGCAATTCGGGTTACATATAAGGATTTTTCAGGTCAGATGGAAAGACCTTACTCAAAACCGACCCAGCCTAATGTCGTGCTTATGAACGGTCGACAAATTTAAATGAGGACTTTACCTCTGGTGTCACATAGGATACCAGTTATCTAAACGGTGCGATGACATTATCACAACACCAAAACGATGCAAAGTTGAATGGATGACTCAATAATTAACATGGGCATTTTTCTTTTTCTTTTTTTTACTTTTCGAAACATCATATTCGTCATCAATTTTATTATGCAAATCTCCTTGTTCTAGGTCGATTTTCTAATGCTCTAGAAAAAAGAAGAAAACTTAAACGAAGAGAATATAAACGATCATCGAATAATACGAAAAGGTCAAAACTGTAAATTCCTTAGTTAGCAGTAGCAGCAGGCTCCAAGAGCTGTTCATCAGTGTTCAAAGCTTCCCATTTGAATTCCCTCAATATTTTGAACCTTTCATCCATTGTTAGAAACTCGGCCTGAGGACCAACAATGCCAGATTTCCCAGCTTTATGGAGGAAAACCACACTCAATGCTACATCAGGGCCATGGAGCTTTCCCGTGATTAACACCCGAAGAGGCATGAACAGAGACTTGCCCTGAACAAAAATAGGTATGTTTATTCATAACTACAGAAAAAAAAAAGTACGAAATAATAGAGCTTTGTGTCTCAACACGTGACAGGACACGAACAAGACACGAAATAAGCATGTTTGAGCTCATTAATTTTGTAATTGTTTCGTGTTCATGTTGGAGTGCTCAACACGTTCATTAATCATGTCATGTCGTGTCGAACCTCAAAAACAGGCATGCACATTAATTGTTCATGTTGTGACACGCACACACACAAGGGTTATAAAAGATTAAAAGTAACTCAACCCCCAAAACCCTAGCTAGTCTTCTAATTTATGATTTTGATATATTAGTTAACGAAGTTAAATTTGTGATATTTAATCGTTTTGGGCCATGTTGTGCCAAACATGTTGGTCCAGAACGTGTTAGGTCATGTTGTGTCGTGTCAACCCGGCCCATTTAGTTAAACATGTTAAACATCGGTTCGTGCCATGTGCTTGAGCACGATTAATAAGCGGGTCATGTTTGTGTTGCCCTATATTGCATACGGTCAACCTTCAACACGACACGAACACAACACGCATGAATTGCCAGCTTTACTAAATAAGCTGTTTTGCTCCACATCAGAATCAGACACTTATATATTGGTTACTCTGAAAAACCCACCTTGCGCTTCGTTGATTTGCCAAAGCTTTTTACCCATTTCTGCCAGCCAGCTGTGCCTTCTTCAAGGGCTTCAACGAGTTCGCCGCTGTCATAGGCAGCTACCAAAATGCCGGCAACTTCGGAAAGCTTATCTTCTACAATGGATTTGGCTTCAGAACTGCAGGCAATTATGAGAAAGTATTAAATCAAGCAAAATCAAAATTGTATAATATACTACCTCCGTTTCAAAATAAGTGTCGTTTTAGAGACCAATTTTTGTTTCAAAATAAGTGTCACTTTCTACTTTTAACAAAATTTTACACATGAACTTCCTATATTACCCTTTAGTCATGATTTTATTTTTTTTATCTCATATGAAAGATGAAAAGTTTGTAGGGATAACTCCAAAAGTAATGATGATTTTTATGTATTTATTAAAGGGCAAGAATGTCATTTAACATCTTTTCTTAATATGTGTGAAAATCTCACTTATTTTGAAACGGAGGTAGTATAACAATAGCAACGATGATAGTGCTTTACATAACACTTTCTCCAATAACAACCTTACATATGATAGTCATGATTTTGATTTTAGCTCTATCATTGATGAGTGTTCATGGCCCACCATATTTTACTTCTTCTTTTAAAGTTATGTCATTTTTAACTCGCTTACAAATGTCTGCAACTATCCTGCAATTTTGTTGTTAGCTACCGACATATGTTTACAAGTGTCCCAAATACATGCGTGTAAGGTGGAATCTTTGTCTCTTGTACTTTGATAGTTGTTTGTTTGTTTTGATTAGTTACAAATGTATGATCGCATATACAGTTAATTATACATAGATGCGTTGAGTGCGGGCAACCATTGCCGGATAGCTACCAGCCCCCTGCTGATGAAGAATGGACTACTGGCATTTTCGGGTGTGCTGAAGATCTTGAAAGCTGTATGTTTTTAATTTCGTAGAATGATCAAATAAATGAACATCATGATGTTTTTCTTTGTGAATATATATGCTTTGAACTGGTAGGCAAGACGGGATTGTTGTGCCCGTGCGTGTTATTTGGGCGCAACGTTGAAACATTGAGAGAAGACATACCTTGGACAAATGCTTGCATTTGTCACGCCTTATGCGTGGAAGGTGGTTTGGCCACGGCAGCAGCAACAGCGATCTTGCACGGTATTGATCCTAACACCTCATTTCTCATATGGGAGAGCCTCTTTTTCTGCTGGTGGATGTGCGGCATTTACACTGGTTTGTTTCGACAATCCTTGCAGAAGCAGTATCATCTAAAGGTGCTATTTTCATTCATTTCATCTCTACATTTGGTAATCTTCATTCTAGATATCCAATCCAATACAAGTATATATATAGTTAGTAGGAACATTAATCAGTTCATATGGCATTTACTATTATATATGTCACTCATATATATGCTTTTAGGTTTTACACTCCAAATGGAAGATTAATTTATCAGGATAGTAACCTTGAATCGATCTAGGAAGTAGATCATGAGGTGAATTCGAATAAATAGGTCATTTACTGCTTGTTAGAAGGTTAATGCAAAATACCCGAGACTATTCTTGTTAGAAATGCTGACTGTTACATGGAAAGCATCAGTTATGCGTATTGGCGGAGCCGGGGTAGGCCGTAGTAGACATGTGGCCACCCCATCCTCTTAAAACTCATTTTACTAGGTTTAGTTACGATTAATTCCTCGTACTCAGGTTCAGTTTGGTTCATCCAATCTCTTCTAAAATACTTTAACGAGCATTAGTTGCCCAAAAATTTAGCCTCGGTTCATAAAGTGTGCCCACAATGAGCCTCAAGTCTGGCTCCGCCATTAGTTATGTGGGATTAAAATAAGTTTGTCTTTGATCTTGCTTGCAGTCCAGCACTTGCGAAGCTAGGCACTTTCTCAATACTAATTTAGTGGATGTAAGTATGTGTTCAAGCACAACCATAACTAGATAAACAACATAGAATTAAGTGTCCATGGCGATTCCATTCATAACAAAATCATTAACCTCTCAATCAAACCTACCTTGCCCTTAAGGTCTCCATGTTTGATGCAACATAAATCTCTCATTCCTCTGTGAACATATCTTCACTATGCTGCAAACAAAAGTTGTTTATTATTGTATTGGGCCAAAAACCTCAAGATCACTTAGACATCTCTCCCTTATTTTCTTCTTCTGCCGGCCTATTAGGTGCAAACCAACTCTGACCATACCTTAACAATATGACTAATAATGATGTATTGTCAAGATCTTTGGTGTCACACTTTATGCCTCCAATTAACAACATCGAGATATATATTGTCCTCTATTTCTTTGTACTTGATTCGTTTTGGATTGTCAACAAGATGTGCTTTCTTCCAAAAGAATGTAGAGACACCTTTGTTGCGGTGTGTTGCTTGTATGATCTTTTGTTTTGTCTTGCTTGTTGTTGTTGAACTTTTCTGTTGCTTGTTTGTTAGTGTCGACCTACGTTCTCTGGGCTAAGTACACCCATTGTTTCAATTTTTTGTTTAGTGTTGTTTTCTCCCCCTTGGCACCGAATATTGTCTTGAGGGTGAGCGTGCAACTCGCTGCCATCTAACAGTTTAGAGAATGACCAATAGGCGATCAATCGTTGTGCTTTTTCCGTGTTTTGCATTTCACGTAGCATTTGTTACTTGCGTGTCATGTGCGTATCATTATTTACTTGCGCAATGAACGACCGCTCGGTCACCAACGTTGTGCTTTTTCCACGCTTAATGTTTCGCGTAGCACTTGTGCTTGCATATTATTAAGTGAACGATCGCTCGATGAATAACATCGTGCGTTGGTTAGACTCGGTACTCCACGTAGCATTCATTTCGTACACGCCTTTTGCGTAGCATTAGTTCCATGTGCATGGTTGAATGAAGAACAGTTGGACAATTGATGTTGTATGCTAACCGCGCTCAGTGTTCCGCGTAGCATTCATTACTCACGCTTCCTATGTGTAGCATTAGTTGCTTGGGCATTACCAAGTGAATGACAGTTCGTCGACCAACGTTGTGGTCATGTCACGCTCGATGTTTTGCGTTTCATTAGTTACTTGCAAGTCTTTTGCGTAGCATTAGTTTCTTGCGGATCTTCAAATGAATGACCTCTCGGTGACAAACATTGTGGATTGGCCACGCTCGGTGTTTCACGCAGCGTTTGTTACTTACGCTTCTTTTGTGTATTCCCTTACTCGTCACTCGATCTCTTTTTTGAGGTCGATGTAGTCTTCCGTGTAATTCTCGGGCTACTTGTGGAAAACACATAATTTATGAGAATTCCACATTTTAGGGTTTGCATTGATTCTCATAGGCCAGTTCCATTTACCGTCCTTGTTTTCTTTGAAAATTGTTGACCAAGTAGTAGCCAAGTCTTTGAAGTGTGAGAAACATTTAGGGCCCCGATCAGTGCACGCTCGATGCCCCCAGTTATCTCCCTTTTTTACTGAATTTTTGATCCTCTATAGACCTCATGCATTATTGGCTCCTCCGATCTTGCCCATTTTTTCTTTTTTTTCTCGAAATTTCGCAAGGTCTTCCATCTTGATATAGCTTAGGTGTTTTCTATATAACTCAAGAATATTGCGTCAACAGTTTTAGAACCAACTTTCTTTCTTTTGCACACTAGGACCAACACCTTAATGAGGTATCCCACACTTTGAAGTATTTTAAACTTGGTTTTCTACATTTCTAGAGATCAAACAAACTACTTTCTTTATTTTGGGAAGTTACTCTATTCCGAATATGGTTATTATATTAGTATTCAAAGCCTTACTCCAAGAATACTTAGGAAGTCCTGAAGTCAAAAGTAGATTTGTTGATCATATTTTTAAGGGTTCTATTTTTCCGCCTAACTACTCCGTTAGACTCAAGAGTATAGCGAGGAGTGATTTCATGAAAAATGTCATGTTGATGACAAAATTGTTCAAAAAGATTTGATTCATACTCCCCTCCTCAATCAGATTTTAACCGTTTTAACTTCTTGTTAGTTTGAGTTTCAAATTCATTTTTAAACCTTGTGAACATTTTGAGTGTTTCATCTTTACTTCTTAGAATAAAGACATAATAGAATCTACTACAATCATCAATGAAGGTTATATATGAAGTAATGTTTCTGATCTCAAGTTAGAAATTCGTTGAATTCACAAATATTAGTGTGAACTAGTTCAATATATCTGAATTCCTTTCAACAGATTGAAATGCTTTCCTTACTTGTTTAGCTTTAACACAAGTGTGACACATAGTCTTCTAACTAACGTATTGTTTAAGAATTAAATCTAAATTCATCATGAGTCTAAGGGAAGCATAGTTTAGATGACCTAATTAATAGTGGCATACACATGAAGATTCGGTAATAGAGAAAACAACTTTATTTGCAAATCATTTGAAATAAATAAATCCTTATTACAAAAATGATAATCAGAGTATAGACAAGAAGAAGAATCAGAACTAAAAATGGAGACATATGAAACTTCAACATGAAAAGAGAATACATTATCGACACATTGTTTGAATAGCCATTCAGAGAGGCACCCTTTGTCAAAACCCTTGTTGAAAAAGAAAAAAACCATTGTAAGACATTTTAAATACATTTCCACACCTCGTATAACAAGACATGAATCTAATAGGATGTTTCGCCGGATGGTTGAAACGTGATACACCTGGTGGATAGTGCAAGGGTGTGTCCAATTATACATGGGTAATTTCATTCTATCTCCTTCTTGCAATGGAGACAAATATTATGTTTGGTTATCGTTTGTGATATTAATTATTATTAAATCACTTAGAATAATAACATTGTCATTTTACAACAAAAAATTTCAAACACAATTCATTTTCTCGCCTTTTACAACCTATTTTACCAAATTACACAACCCTAATTTTTTATAGACTTCTCTATCCTCTTTCTGCCTTCTTTTATCAAAACCCATTTTCTCGATGGAGTTACCAAACAACCTCTTATACTCTTGTAGAAGTTGTTGTAGTTTTAAAGGCCTATCCTTCTTGTCTTGTCCTTTTACAATGCAAACAGTTGCAGCTTGTTGAATTGGATGCTTGTTGTTTCAGGAAAGTACAGTCATAACTTATTTCAATCGTACGTCATGATTTATTTCCCTAACTAATTATGACCAAACTTCATTGTAAGGGCCTTGAATTCCACTTAACCTTACAATTTATTTATTTTTTTACTAAGACAAATTTTCATTCCTTATATTTTTCTGCTTTGAGTTCATCTCTTGAATTCATTTGGTCCAGTTAAGAAACAAAGAAAAGGTGAGGTGATTGTGACATGATTAAGAAGTGAGATTTTGGATAATAGTATCTTTAGAAATTTTAGGGTACCACTACAAATATTTTGTTGAGAAATCAGGAAAGAAGACTTGCATTGATTTAATAGGATAGAGTACAAATCGAGGTCAGAGATCTGACTCAATCTAACTCTTATGATCGGGAGCAGGTCGTGATTCGTAAAAGAAGTACTCGTCTTATATCGTGTGGGTTTCAGCCATGACGCTGACTATGTGAATACCATAGCAATGGTGATATTATTTATGTTCCAAAAGGCACTCAAAATAAAAATAAACGCAACCCGAAAACTAGAAAGTTCCAAATTCAAATGCAAACTAATAAAATAGCAGATACTATCAAAACTAAGTAACTTTTTTGGGTTCAATCAATCCTGAAATTCTTGGCATCTTGCAGACGCCTGAATTTGTCGGTGCCAGACCACCAAGGACTCATTCCTCAATGCGGATCTGAACTTTCAGATCCACAATCACATCAAAGCCCACCTCCCTCTCTAATCTGTTGACGCATTCCTCTCCGTTACCATCTTCAATGAAGCGCTACCCTCTGTAGCGCTCTGCACCATAATGATAGAATAACGACGTTCTAGCCATCGGCTGATTCATCCGGCGCACTCCTCGACCTTCTCTGCCCATCCAGCGATCACCACCATCCCCACAAACTGGTCCTCCAGTGTCTGATGCTCCCTCGTCCTATCGACGTAGCATTATGACATCCGTCATGTGACTACCCACTTTTTAACCGTGGTTCTCATCTTCCACCAGCCCCGCCAGCGTTGCCACTCCACACTCCACTCTCCATTTTCCTCCTCCCATCTGAATATCAAATTGCACCAAACGGCCCGACCATGGTGATCACGTCACCATTGAAGACATGCAAACTCTCAACCTTCCCTCCCGGTAATAATCCCCACTCGGTTGGAGGTTAGCCGACTTTCCATTTCTACCCCCCTCTTTCCATTGTCGATGTCGTCGTTGCCGGTGAACCTCACCTCGGCTCGCTTTCCGGCGGACTTCAGCAACTTGGTTCACGATCGCCTCTCGAACAAAGACGGCATCACCCTGCTCTCCCCCTCCCTTCATCTGACTTGGGCTCGGTGGTCGGCATCCCCCTCCCCTTCCTGCCCACCAAACGGCCCCACTACCAGTCCCAGCCACATCAAATCGTCGAACAGCCCTCACAAAACTACCCCCTATGTCCCGTAATTCGAGACCCCAACCTCACCTCCCAAACGGCGCACCCTACTAGAGTAGGCGTTTGATCGGCACCACCATCGACGACCCCAACCTCTCCTTTTTAGTAAGTTAGTTATACTACATCCCTTTCAAAATAAATGTCATTTTAGAATTCATTTTTTTGTTTCAAAATAAATGTCACTTGCTACTTTTAACACATATACATGACTTTCCCATAATACATTTTATTCATGATATATTTTTGGTCTCATATGGAAGATGAAAAAATTTTAGGTATAGCTTTAAAATTAGTGTTATATAGCAATGATAAGTTTTATATCATTTTCAAAGAGTAAAAAAGTCATTTAACATATTTCCATAATATTTCTGAAGATCTCTAAAACGACATTTAATTTGAAACGAAGGTAGTGCATGAATTGTTAATAGTATCCTTCTATCAAGTTAGTTAACATCCTTTAACACATGATCATATACAAAAGTCATTATGGACGAATGGAGTATTAAATAATTATTAGTTTGTTGACATGACGGGTCATCTTATGGTCACGTGAGTCATTTAATACAGTTAGACGGACACGACCTCATGGACTAATTTTTCAAAAAATAAGTTTGTGATGATGTAGTAGAAATAGAAGGTAGCTAAGTTAGTTGTTTGTGTTGCAGATGATTGATGATAAGCCATGAAAGTTGAGAAGTGAGATTGATATATATAATTGTTTGGTTTGCAGGACATACCATGTGATCCATGCCTGGTGCATTGTTGCTTGCATTGGTGTGCAATGTGTCAAGAGCACAGGGAGATGAAGAACCATCTGCCTGATAATTCTGATACTTCCCCTACTATAACCAACCCTCCACCAATTCAAGAGATGAACAACAACAACAACCACCACCTTCAGCTTGCAACAACAACAACAACTGCTTCTTCATCTTCCGCAATTGTTGAACCCACCACCGACCATAAATAGCACTACTATACACACATACTATTATGCATTTCTTTTTACCCAAAACACATTCATTAGGTACATTTTAATTGCAGTTTCTACATATATTATTTAATAAGAATTAATTATATATGGACATGTATGTTACTGGTAGTATGCTTGCTCAATCACACAGAAATCGGAAAATAAACATGCATCATACCAGAAGTTGCCTCAAATATGGTAGCTTTCATGCATGTTCATTCAACTCATGTAATGTTGCTAAAAAAACCAACCATCGAGGTCTCGGGTTCAAGCCGCCCGTATTGCAAGCAAGTGATGAGGGCCGGATTGCGCAGAGCCCGAGACAGGAGGCAATTATATCAAAACAACTATCTCACCTAGACAATCCGACGGGGTATACTGCATATATGAGACATGAATCACGGACTGCACAAAAGATTGACAAAGCAGGCTTCGGTTCATACTTTGCGCAGCACAATCGATTAAACTAAATTGAACTATATACCATTATTTCAATTTCAAGTAAACATAATAAACGAACAAGTATTCTCTGAAAACACTGTCCAGTACTTAAGCTTTTTGTTCCATTGTACGCTTTAAAGTTTTTTTTTTTTTTGATCAGCAAAAGTACTGGCTTTATTAAACTCCCAAGGTGGGAATAAAATTACAGTACAAACACCCAAAGATAGTGAAAAGTTCAAGAACAGGGCAGCCAAATGTTTAAGGCTAGCTATCCAAAATAAGCCAAGTGCTAACTATGTACAACATCTTCAGGTTTCATGTGGTGAGAAGTCCATTTAAACCATGTACAAGTAGTTCTTCCACCCGTAACTTGTTGAGCTGAGACAGAAGGGTAAGTTTTAAGATACTAATTTTCTTCGGCAAAAGATGCCTCTATGCGACTCATCCAAACTTCCTCAGTCTCAGTCATTCCTGCGGGGTACCATCTTCCTTGAAAGTATTCATGATCTGTGTCCTATACAATACCAATAAGAATATAATATATACACATTCACACGCACAGGCACACAAAATTATGTATATTTACTGACCTTGTAATGAATCTGACGATTTTAGAGAATACTTCCTAGAATTATGACCAATCTTTTGTTGATAAAATCTAAGAGAGGACTTCAGATGCCTGGGGGACCTTATTTGCTTTCCCTTTAGAATGTAACCCAGGAAATTGTCCAATATCATGTCCTTCAAGTGGCTGAAACTCATTATGTAACCCAATGGCGAACTCCTCATGATGAGCTCCACCACTTTGGAAATAATCTGCAATCTGCTTTGTCACGCCATTTATTTTTAAGTAAATACACTATGGAAACGCATAAATGATCAATATATCATTCAATAGTTGAAGCTTGAGCAAAAGAAAAAAGAGCACACAAACACACAATAATGAGCTGAAATATCATTACTAATAGCCATGCACTTAAGGCTGTTGACTTTAAGCTTCATGTTCTAGATAAAACAATGAGTGCCCACATTTCAAAAGAAACACTAAAATACTGTTCAAAATATTTGCACTGACATGACTGGAAAGAACAATGCACAATTAAAGAAGCAGAGTATATAGTCAAGACAAAGAAAGGAGAGGAGAAGGAAAACACGAAAATGGATTAGAATTTGCACAAACTCATGCAGAACAGCACACAAGGAACCAAGAGAAGAGGAAAAGGGGTTAGGAATTAAGAACAAAGGGGAGAAACAATAGAAAGAGATGAGAGAAATCAAGACAGAGAAAAGAAGAAATAGAGACTGGTGAATTCAATGATTATAACGTTTTTCAATCTGCCAAACTATAATATAGTAGAGTATTTATAGGCGCAATAATTCATACGAAAAATAAATTAATACAACCCATAAAACAGTAAAATAACTTAATAATAACAAAATGTTAAATAAAAAGAAACCCTAATTAGACAGTCCCAAGTCACTATCATGATCAAAAAGAGCCATGCCACTTAATGTTATCAACTTTAGACTTGAAACTAGTAGCTAACTGCCATATATAAAGCCCTTCAGTTAAGTATGAAGTGTGGGGAGTGCTCACTGGCCGGGAAGCACTCATGTATATTGTTGAATTTGTGAAATTTATCTTGATCTTATTGAATGAAATTATGCATAGTATATATAAGCTCAGAAGACTGGCAAGATAAATACAATCTTATCGCGAAGATGTAGAATAATTCTATGTATATCTATAGTTCTAATCTATTCTATTTCGATAATTTCAAGGTGAACTAGAACTACATCTTCAACACTTCCTCTCAACCTGGAGCATAAAGATCTAATCAATGCGAGAGCTTGGATTTTATTTTATCAGCAGTTGCTCATTGTGGCCGACAATGGGGATCAGCAAGGAGCACACCAGGTAGTGCCGAAGAGAGAGAAGCGACCACACTGGTGTCCTTACAATGTGCTTTGACTACCAGGAATGGAGTCGATCGAGTATCGACAGAGTCGCAGTGGTGGTTGTCAGAGAGGACGTTGGAGAAAGAAAAATAAGAGACTAGGATTTGTTCGAGATGCTCTCCCTCACATGCAAGCATGAACTTTTGCATGTGTCAATAAAATAAATAAATTCTCATGAAATCATGTCAATATTGAGAGAATGTTGCCCGAGCAAGCAGCCTAAAGCTGTCACTGGATTTGCGAAAACACATGGGACTCTCAAATATGAGGATCAAGAGGCTCTAATATCAGGTTTAATTTGTGAATATTTCTTGTGATCTTATTGAATGACATTATGCACATTATATATAGGCTCATTAGAGTCCTCTATTGGATAAAATCATAAAAGCAATCTTATCATGAAGATGTAGAATAATTCTTTATATATCTATAGTTCTTATCTATTCTAATTAAATAATTTCAATCCTAATTAGGACATCATCTTCAACACAAACACATATCTCACAAGATTGAATAAAATATAGAGAAGAGATATGTATAGAAAAAATAAAGCAGAGCCTTTGATTTAGATAGAGCGCCTTAAATGAATCATATGAAAATAGAATGGTATAGTTCCACCTACATGATTGGCAAGGGCCATGCCACTTAAGGCTGCAGATTCCACACTTGAACCTAGTAGCCAATCACCGCAAATGCCAGCCCTTCCATGAGGATCAAAGATGCAAGGGATACATGGGGAGTTCATTGGAAGACCTGCACCCCTGCATGTATAGAAAATGGTTCCCAATATTAAGACATAGTAATTCTAAACTTTTTAAGATACTAACAGATAGTTCTTTATGCATGCATAAACTATTTCATAATGTAGCTCATAATTGCTACACTCCTAGACGAGGATACCCTATAATTGTGTGTGACGTAACAAAGGATAAAATGATGACACCAAAATGACAGTGAGGATGTAAAATTCAAAATTTATACATTTCATAAGTTTTTTTTTTTTAAAACAGAAGAATGCCACTTTGTCAAGGTCATGTAACCTTCATTTGAAACCCCTGAATGTTGCATTTGGATTTGATTTGAAATTCATATATCTTAAAATCCAAATCTGTCTGAATAATATGTTAAAGTTGACTAATATTAAAATAGGAAATAAACATCGTCCAAGGATTAATCTATTGGAACAATTAAACTATTATAAATAATGTATAATCAAGAAATCTCATATATCATGAGATATCTCAACAAAATCTAAATCAAATGTTTGGAAAGATAAAATTTCAAATGACAAGATAGGAGCTGTATTTGAAATCTCGTATTTTAATGCAATTCCATTGGATTTGAGGAACATCTATAATAAATTGGACATTTAAGAATTGGATTTGGCCCAAATCTAAAATTTTAAATGAAATCCTCAAACCCAAACAGGCCATAAAGTAATTTACTTTGATGATAACCTGCCTCAACCAATTCCAAGATACACTTGAAAATTAATCATAGCATGCATTGCTTGCTCTCAAGTGCAAGAACTGACAAAATTACTTAAAAGAGACGTGTAAAATACATAGAATAAACACATATAACAAGCAAAATGAGCATTATTTTACTATTGCAAAATCATAAGGAGCACTATACTTGATCAATGTATAGAAGTATGGAAACACCTATATCGGCAAAGAGAATTACTTACTAACTACCCAATGTAGAAATTCAATCTATAGAGAAAAGCCTAGTAAGCTTTTATGATCCCCATATAATGGTACATTGATGCAACAACTAGTAACTACCATTAAAGGCGGTCACGTACCATAGCTGAACTCGTGTATATAAGGGTCTCTGAAGTGAGCCTTCTGATAGTCCAAGTGCCGCTTCGACACCTTTAAGCATGCCTGCCTTAACCTTCTCTGCTGTGGCATTTGGGATATTTTCCTAAAAATACATATTGTGCAGTTGTAAATATCTAATTCAAAGCCAAAGCCCATTATTTTCAATACTGCTCTTTCAATGCTGCCATTCTACCAATGCATGGCAAAAACGCAATTTCATGTGGATTTATATATCGAAGATAAAATTAAAGGTAATGTTTGTTTTTTTCTTATCGACAGCTTAACCAATGTTACCAAAAACGTTTGTGTTGATCTACTAGCAAAGTTCAATCAACAACCCCTTGTTAGGTCAAGGAATCCGGTTCAATCTAAGTTGTAATACATGCCAGTGCCTTCTCTGGAGAATACAAATGTCCTGCTTCTGTTCAGATGTCAAAGCCTTCACAACAAGCATTTGAAAAATATGTTTAAAGCTAGTAGTTACCTGTGGGACCTTATTCTTCGTTCCATAAGCTGCAGTGCTCAAAAAAGTCCAGCAATGAGGGCCATTACTCTGGGAACCCAAAAGCTTCTTGGTATTATTTGCCATCCATGAGATAGAATCAACTCCTTTTACAAAAGCTCCTTCAAAAGGATATGCAACAGCATCATCTGGGAGAGGAAAACCATCCTCAAATGCTGCAAGGAGGGCCCATATTGAGCTCAATTCCAGCCTCTACAACCAACGAAAAGATATTATAAGAAAGAAACAATTTGAAACAAATTAGTCACTACCAAAAGTAAGCTATGCTAAAGAAAACCCATGCCAAATTGCATAAATGGAACTGATGTCTCAATTCTTCAAGTATACCTTCATTTGTCTTTCAATCAGTGGCAAACCTGATGAATAAAGTAAGCGATTCGCACATTTTCCTGTTAGGCACGAAAAATGAATTACTACATTAAAACTAAGACACCAGCATAAAGAATCTGAAGAGCTGAAGTTCTTGAATGAATTTAAATATGCCTGACAAACCTAGAATTTATCTCAGTTGTTTAAATTGAATAAGAGTATAGCATATAGCCTTTTCCAAAACTCTCAAATATTTAAGCCTTGGAAATTAAGAATTTGACAAGAACTTATATATTAGCACTTGATGAAGTCAGAAAAGACATCTTATTTATGTCATTTTACCATCACATGCAGACTTGTCATTCCAGCAATTACCACATAACAGAGTACTTCATTAATTTCTGGGTTTCAACTATTGTGCGTGTCCATGGATAGAGTCGATAGTAGTTTTCTTCTAACTTGATCTTCTTAGCTACATTTAGGGTTGTATGTTGATTACTAGAAGTAGTAATAGAAGTGGAAACATTTGGACAATAAGATGAAATTAGTTTTAGCTTGCCAGACAATAAATACTGCTAATGAAATTATGTTTTAGTTTCTGATGGGAGAAAGTAATCCTTCAATCACCCCTTGAAGTGTTTGATCTCTCTTTATCTTAATTGAATTCTCTCACCTTTTCTTACAAGGTCACAGGACACTAATATTCTTATGTTAAACGTGTCAAAACAGCCTGAAATGGTTTTCTCTCATCTTATCTTCAAATTGAAGTTTCCCCAATTCTTACTTGAGTAATCTCATTTCTAATTTTATCTTCTTAGTACTACCCCAAACAATTGTACGAAGCCTCTTTGCAACCCAACATTTTATGGCATACAACATGAGCGGCTCTACAGCAAGCTAACTGTAAAATTTTCCTTTCCAACTCTATAGCAACTCCTTAAGTAAAACAAGACACTTATTTTGGGACAAAAATGCAAGTGAAACAAAACGCTTATTTTAGGGCGTATGAAGTATAATTTTAGTTTAGTTTTGGCTATTTTGATATGCAATGGATTTTGTGCTTATTTTTCAAGAAAGATGGTCCGTTCGGGTGCTTGAGATTGGAACTAGAAGCTCGAAAAGCTTCAAATTTGGAGTAGCGCCAACAAGGCCGCAACTTTGGACTCTAGGGTTGCGGTTGAGCATCATTCCAACAACAAAGTCCGAAAGGAGTAAGTCTATTGCGGTTGAATACTTGGATATGAAGAGGAATCAGCAAGGCCAAGGCTTTGCTAGGGTTAGGGTCACAACTTTGCGGCGAATTATAGTCCATATCAGCATTAGTAGCGTATTTTCAAGACCTATTAGGTCTGGATTTTGGGAGCTAAGTGGGTTATCACTTACAGAAGGTACTTTTGAATAGTTGAGAGAGAGGGAAGAGCAAAAAACAAAGATTTAGGTGAATGATTCATCGTGTAGCAAGAATTCATCAAGCAACATTTGTTGATCTTAGTATGTTTATTTTCCTCCGAACACTTTGTATTTTGGTTTGTAATTGGAATTTGATGATTATGATTTCAAATATTGTTTTGAATATTTTGGGCTGTTTCTATTTGATCATGAACTAAATACACTATATGTGGATCACAATCCTCTAGCTAAGAATTGGATGAATATAAATTGAATTTTGTTGATTTAGAGTTTCACTTTTCAGTGATCTTTAATTTCATTACCCATTGCTTGTGTATGTTTGGCCGCCATTACACATGATATCATTGTTCATTTGTATATAATAATAAAACATTTGTCCATAGATTAAAATCAAAGGGGTTTGTACCTTGAGCATTATTATATTCCTAGTACTTCCTAGGACTTCCTCAACTCCATAACTCATTTTTAATGCTAATTAACTTAATATCGGGTAACATTGTGATGTTTGTGCTTTGAATTGAGTCAATTAAGAAGCTAAGTAAACTCGGAATAGGAGTAGGTTAACTAATCAGTTGAGTTAGCTATAATGCCCTAACATCAATAAACAATCCATTTCATCATTTTGGACGCTAATTGTGAGCAATCCGCATAACTTTTCCAAATACATTAACTTTCATCCTAAAAATTCTTAATTGTATTCATTTTAATACTTATTTACTTTAACTGTTATTAGAATTTAAAACAAAACCATTCCAACAATTGATTTTTTTTTTAATTAGTACTTTTCTTATTATGAATATAATTATGGAAAAATTTGGAACCCAATAGATATTAATTCTACATCAAGCTAGACCATTATATTGTTGGGCAAGTTCTTACATAAATATTTAAATAATTGGGAGGGGATCCATGTGCATCCAAGCTTGTTTTGCACTCATTAGTTTTTTTACAAAAAAAATGTGTTCTATGAAATCGACCAATAGATTTCCCTATTCCTGTTGTGCATACAAAAATTTGCAATGATCATATTTTGAACCATTAAATCTTGTGCGAGTACTAAGACTAAGTGGTAAATGATATCCAATCAATTCAAAATGTTGATGTAAGCCCCTGGTTGATAGGAAATGATAGTGAAAGGGAGGAATATGCAATCCAATAGTTAACTTATGCCGAGAAACAAAATTCAGTAATATAATTAAAAAGTGTAAAACAAGTTAGTTCTGCACCTGGTTTAACTGTGTAAGTCCCTTGATATACAATGATAGTGAAAGTAAGAAGTATGGGCAAAAATGGAAGACAATAACATAACATATAACTAAGAACTGAAAAAGTGAAAGTCACCATGGAGATATTAAGTTACCATTATGTGCAATAACAATCGCATCAAACTGTCCACGAGGTTTTCCATTCTCACTCAAGTGCCACATCCCATTAAACGGTTCTATATCACTTATCCAGCAAGGTCTAACCACATTAACCATAGAAGTCTGTACCAATGATTAAATTTCTATTTAGTAACAACATGAGAGCATTACCATAAGCAAAGACACTGAAACAGAAGTGCAAAGAAGCTATAATGCTAGTTTAACATAAAGCGACAAAATGTTATAGCATATATCCAGTTACTAACCGGTTAGTACCAGAGAAAATCAATAAAAACATCATTATCTTAGAGACGACAGCCATGTTAATCATGACATATGTTTGCAGTTTCATTGCTTTGGGTGTCAAACCATTTTCTTAATAACAAAAAATTGATAGCATAGCACCCTCATGTTGGCTTACACGAATACAATGCATTGCACCACTTTAATTTTATTGTGTTTCCTTTTGCATAAAAATCTCAATGTTTTGCCTATAAGAAAACGAAGCATTTTCCCATCACGAAATAAAGCATGCAAGAAGATTATTACCTGAGATAGTAATGAGTCAGCAACGGCACGCATTCCATTAACACCAACATATTTAGGAGGTGAAGAAGGAAGTGGAGTAAAATGACCGCCAACTTCAAGCTCTCCAATTGTACCCTCCCATTTACGAACTAGACCTTTCTCCAACCAACCATCCACCAATTCAGCAAATTGAGGATCAACCGCAGTGAAGAACTGAGCCGCATGATCAAATATGAGTGGCTGAGGTTCAATTATTCTGGTTCCCATTCTCCCTCCCAAGCCATGAAGACCCTATAATTGCAGAATTCTCCATATTAAAAATGTTCATGTTTATGTTTCCTGGCATTGTAAAATTTTGTTCTGTTCTCAGGCACTGAAACAACTGAGAGAGACTATCTAATCATATGAAACAGATTTGGCCCATTTTGAATACAAGGGAAACATTTTCATTTGAAATTCTAGAGTTGAACCAAATCTACTCCAAGAATTTGGATTTGACTAGGATACAATAAAATTCAAACCATTCTTACAATGAGAGATTTCAAACGAAAGTACTCCCTCCTTCCAAAAAATGAGTATCCTATTTCACTTGAATTTTTGTCCCAAAATGGGTGTTTATGTATGATTGTCAATAATAACCTCCATGATCACGAGGTTAATTTGTTGAACAAATATATACATTTCAAATGAAATCCAAGTTACAGTAGAAGAAAAAAACAGAGACGAACCGTGTCAAAGACGGTAGAGCGGACACCTCTCTTTTCCAAGTCCAAAGCGCAGAGAAGACCGGAAATGCCTCCACCGATTATAGCGACAAGGGGGTCATCGGAGATGGGAGCAGTGAAGCTAACCTGCTCCTGGTTAAAGCTCTTCTTCAGTTTTGACCTCCTAGACGTACCGTAAGAAGATCTTCTGCGGTTAGGTTTGGATTGGGCATTGGCATTCCCATTCGTGGCTCCTCTGTTAGGTTTGGATTGGGATGCGCATGTGCATCTGAAACTGCGGGTCCTGGTGGGTGCTGAACCGAACAAGGATTTTGAGAGTAGGGTGATTTGTTGGGGCTGGACTTGGAGGATTAGAGTCATGCTTGGGTTTTGTTCTTTGCTTTTGGAGCCTGGGAGGGACTTCACTTCACAAGTAGATATCTCAGCTGTGGATAAGATTCAATTTTGTCTTAAGGGCTTGCTTGTTTTCTAATGTTACAGCAAAACAGGGAAAATTCAAAATAAAATACTCATACACGTGTTTTTCTATATATTGAAGTGTAATCCAAGTACACACCCAGCCCATGAACTCATGGTAACGGCAATAACAGTTACGGGTAATTATACAAAATCTCCTATGTTTAACTTTGGGTGTGTTTTCAGGAGGTAAAACGTCAACGTGAATAGAGAGTAAATGTTTTGTTTGGTAAATTAATATACAGAAAGAGTTTGAATAATAATAAAAAATAGATGATAAGATTGTTTAGTAAAATTGTCTAAAAGTATGACTATTAATATAAATTGACCAAAACATCATTCATCAAACAACAATTCATAAATTATACTCACTCCGTCCCAAAATGAGTGTCCTCCTTTTTATTTTGAGAAAATGAAGAAAAAATTAGTTAGTGTGGTATGTTTACCCTGATCATGAGTATGTGTTGAGAGATCCTAATTAACCTCTTTTAAGGATACGACAAACTCAGGAATTACTACGCCAAGAAATATCGTCAATGAAGTCCTCCTTACCTGATCCACCGCCGCCTTTTCCACTTACTACTTAGTGCTTGTTTGATTGGGTTGTGTGTAGCTGGAAGCTAGTGCCACATAAGCCTAGCTTTTAGGGAAAAATTCTAACAATTGTTTGGCAAATGAAAA